>CAJNOJ010000725.1:11510-27466 GCA_905250025.1 Adineta ricciae | reverse complement strand
TTTTCTCTTGAATTTTTATCCATTTCCACTTGCCAATAACCTGAGCGTAAATCTAGTGTTGATATAAATTTTGCTTCTTGTAATGAATCTAAAGTATCGTCTATTCTTGGAATTGGATAAGTATCTCGTATTGTCATTGAATTTAATTTTCGGTAGTCGATGCAGAATCTTAAGCTCCCATCTTTTTTTGGTGCTAAAACAACTGGTGATGCCCATGGGCTTTTAGATGGCGAAATTATTCCTTGCTTTGTCACTTCTTTCAGATTTTCTTCAATTATTTGTCAACGAGCCGGAGCATATCTGTACGGCGGTGAATTGTATGGTTGAGATCCAGGTGTAAGATTAATGTGATGTTGTAATTTTGTTGTTCGCCCAGCTTGTTCGTTAAAAACAGCTGGAAATTTTTTAATGAGTTGTTTTAGTTTTATTTTTTGATCTTCATTCAAGTCTGTATTGATAAGGTTTGTTGTTTCTTCGGGTGACAATTCGGTTGAGATGTTTGCTGTGTTCGATTGCCCGTATTGTATCATATTTAATTGATTCTGATTTAATCTCGTCATCTTTGCAAGTGGTTGATTGGTGTGAATCATTATCATTCTTTCTGTTAAGTTTGCCAGTTGTATAATCATATCATGTTGTGGTGTGATAATTCCGTTTGCCACCCGTGGAGTTTCTTTGATTGATGTTATCTCGTATTCTGCTTCGTCATTTGTTTCGTTTGAACTTTTAAACATTTTGTTTGGTTTAACTCGGATATGATATGCATGAAACGGTGGCAGCTTGATTCGCTCAATTGATAGAAGGGTGTATTCTTCATCGTTGGGTATATTTTCTTTTTCTGTTTGTCTCGGCGGCTTATTTCGATTGTATTTTTTAGAGTATGCATATTGTCGACCACCATCAATTTGAAGATTATGTTTTCGAATGAGATCATTACCTATTATACAAGATCGCCAGAGTTGTGGAACAACGTATACAGTATGTCTTCGGGTGGAATTCGAGATAGTGCTTGGAAGTGTCAATGAGCTTTTTACTTGTAAGTGTGATCTGTCTACTAGCTGAAGGCAAATATGAGGAGGAGGCGGACGAGCCCGTCGTTGATAATATATTGGCAATTTTTTAAAAAATTGAGAATTGATGAGTGTTAGTGATGCGCCTGAATCAATGAGTATTTGTATGTGTCGTCCTCCAATTATTCCTGGTAATATGAATGAATTTGTGTTTGATAGGTTGATAGAATGAATTTCAGCAGACAGATAAACGGGATGCATTATATTGGAGCGTTGCGGTCCCGTCCTCCTTGCGCTCCATAGTCGTTTTTTGAGTAGTATGCAGATTGATAATTATTGAATTGACCTGGACAATTTCTTTTTAAGTGACCTTTCATTCCACATGCGTAACATACGATTTCGTTTTTTGATTGCATATATCGATAATTGCTCGTCGGGCGTGACGAGAAATGTTTGTATTGACTTGATTGTTGATTATTTTGATTATATGTTGTTGCGTGATTCTGTTGTCTATATGTATTAGGCTGTTTTCTTGATTGATATGCCGACATTGCTTGTATTTCGCATGGGTCATTACAGTTATAATTTTCCGTAGTTATCATCTGTTCAATTAGTTCTTTCTTATGTGTGTCACGATGTTGTTTCGATCGTTGATAAAGAATTTCTTCTATTTTTTGTGCTTCCATGATAATTCCGTCCAATGATTCACATCGAGATATGCCAATCATTGACAACAAGCTATTTTTCATTTTACACATTAGGTGACGTACGAGGTCATCCTCGTTTTCATTTGGTTTTTGTTCTTGCCACAGAGCTTGAAGTCGTACGAGAAATTCGTTAATAGTTTCATTTTCCTCTTGTCGGCATTCTTTCCATAATTGTTCTTGACGTGCACGTCGTACCGGAGAATTGAATTGATTAAGGAAAAGATTGGTGAATTCTATCCATGTTTGTGGTCGACGGTGAGATATTCGTAATTGACAATACCATTCGAGAGCAGCGCGTCGGAGAAACTGTGAAATACCATTAAGTAAGGATTGATTATCCCAATGATTGATTGTTTCTGTATATTCTTGAACTCTAATGAGAAATTGACGTGGATTTTCTGTAGAGTTTCCACTAACTGTTGGTATAGCTGATCTTGGTGGGATGACGATTGTGTGTGTTGTGGGTGGGATCCGTGTGATTGATGATGCTGTATTGTACATATTTATATCATTTAAATTTGTTGGGTTTGTGATGGGTTGTTGTTTGTTTTGGTTGTTGTTAGTTGATGGGTTACTCTCGTCCCGTGGTGTGGTTGCTCTGCTCTCCCTCGCTTGTTCTTCTTCTTCTTCTCTATCTTGAAATTTGTTATGAACTGCGACATTTTTTGTAGTCCTGATTTTATATCCCGGAGTAGTGTAGAAATCGTTAACTCGATTCGAGTATTAAAACTTCCTTCGAATTCTAAAACATATAAATCAAAAACTCGAAGCTTCGAGTTTTCGAGTATTCGAGTTTTACACTGCTACCGAACACCCCCACCCACACCCTCACCCACAGCCACCGTCGTAAACAGTTAGTTAATAATTGATAATCAGTTAGTCATTTAATAATTATCGTTTAATTAGTGGATATTTAATAGCCAATTAGTTGAAAGTTTAAAACTCGAAAACTCGAAGCTTCAAGCTCTAAATTTTATAAGTTGAATAGTTGAAAATTCGAACTGAAAGTTTAATACTCGAATAGTCTCTTCGACTTTTTTTTGTACGGAAACGATGGGAAGACAAGATACGCGATGATCTTAACTGTTGTGAAGTTCGTAACTGGCGACGACGGACTCTCGACCGTAACAAATGGCGAGAAATCATCAACAAGAAGGCGCAATCGATGGCGCCAAGATCGGACATCAAAGAAATCGTGCGGCAATATAAAGAGAGAGCAGAACAACGCAGAATGATCATCCGAGATGAACCGGCGCGCAAGGTGGCAGAAGTGCTGACACGAACCGCAAACAACAGCTACAAGTGTCCAGAATGCAAGAAGCTGTTCAAGCCACAAGGAATAACCAACCACGTGAGGCGCTGCGCCGTGATGTGGTGCAGGAAGAATTGTAGGTATAAGGGATTATACCAAAAGATAACTGGAAATATCCATCTTGAATCATGGGATATTCTCCGGGCTTTTCCTTACTGATATATATATATATGTGAAGGATTATTCCCCATCACACACATATATATATACAGTAGTATTTTCTATCGTTCGTTCGTTCTCTTCTTCTTCATCTCTTCTCCTCTTCTTGTTGTTCTACCGTTTCTTCTCACATATTGTACGTGTGTTCTCCTTGCTTGGTTTTCACCAATAAACGGAACTCTCACGGTCACTTACATTGGCGACGAGGTAGATTTTTCTTTGTCGTAACAAAAAAAAAATAACCACAACATAAGGCAAACGTCTACAGCAATTCAACAAGTGAATTATTACAAATTCGGAAGAGACTCAATTGGAATTTGTCGTGTTATCAATGTCAACCACTGAATCGATTATGGCCAACACGTCGGCAACCGTCTCTTCTACGTTAACACTTCATGGATTCGATCCACGAACAACAAGTTGGGAATCTTATCGCGATAGGTTATTGTTTTACTTCAAGGCGAACCGAATCAACGTAAACGATGACAAAAAAGCCTTATTGTTATGGGCAATAGGTGACACCGTTTACTCGTTGTTAGAATCGTTAGTTGCTCCTGCGCGACTAACCGATGAAGAAGTTTCTTATGACGACATTGTGGCTAAATTGGATCAACATTACGATTCAACAAAAAACATAATGACTGCAAGCTTCGACTTTTACTCTTGTTATCAGAAACCGGGGCAAAGTTTCCAAGAGTGGAAAGGCGAACTCTGTAGTAAGTTGAAACACTGCGGTTTCACATCGTCCTGTTTGGCGAAGAAACCTCAGGACCGAGCACTTCGCGATATGTACGTCATCGGGTTACATGACGTCAAAATCCGCCAAGCTCTTCTCAAAGAAACAGATCCGGATCTTGACAAAGCTGAACGTATTATTCAGACAGCTGAACGTCTTCAAGCTGATCTCAAACAATTCGACAATGCTCATAAACGCAACGAGTTCCAAGTAGCAAAACTTCACAATGGCAAATGGAATCGACAGAATAAACAACAACAAAACCAACGAAACAACAACACCAATAACAAACCGAGTTCGCCATCAAAAGCATGCGACGGTTGTGGCTCGACGAGTCACACTCGAGTCAATTGCACTTACAAGGATATCGTTTGTAACAATTGTAAGCGTAAAGGACATTTGTCACGTGTTTGTAGGCAGAAGAAAGATTCAGTTCAAGTAAAACACATTTCGACAGTCTACCGAGTAGACTCTAAAAATACAATGCCTCATGCAGTGACTATGAATTTACAAGTGAATGATTGTTCAACGGAAATGGAGCTGGATACTGGAGCGTTACATACGATTATCGACAAGTCAACCTGGCAGAAGATTGGCTGTCCTCGAATCCAGCCATCTAAACTACAGCTCAGATGCTATGGTGGTACAATCCTGAACATTATGGGAGAATGTTTAGTTAACGTCAAATACGATAATCGGTCAATGCAATTACCAGTAGTCGTAGTGCAGGATCCACGACCCTCATTGCTTGGTCTTAATTGGATTCATCGATTGAAGGTAGATTTGAATCGCATTATTTTTGACACAGACATGTCTGTCACTGGATTACACCGAATTTTGGATGATTCGGATCTTCAACAAATCATTCACAAACACCAAAACGTTCTCAATACTGAATTAGGGCATTGTTCCAAAATCAAGGCACATATTCAGTTAAAACCTGACGCTCATCCGAAGTTTTTCAAATCTCGAACGATACCTTTCGCATATATGGATGCCATTCGAGATGAAATTCAACGTAACTTGTCAGCTGGCATCATTGAACCAATTGATATATCCGATTGGGCAGCGCCCATTGTACCTGTAAAAAAACCAAACGGAAAAATACGTATTTGTGGAGATTACAAAGTAACGCTAAATCCGCAAATGATGATTGACCAATATCCAATTCCGACAATTGATGAATTACTTGCTCGATTAGATAACGGTGTCAAATTCACAAAACTCGATCTATCTGATGCTTATCTTCAGATCGAATTAGACGAAGATAGTAAAAAATTGGTCGTAATTAACACACCAATAGGACTATTTCGTTACAATCGAATGCCATTTGGAATTGCAAATGCACCGGCGATATTTCAGAAATTAATTGATCAAATAATTACGGGTATTCCAAATACGGTCGCGTATTTGGATGATATCCTGATTACATGGAAAACCACCGCCGATCATCTACAGACATTGGACACAGTGCTTGCTCGCCTTGCAGATTTTGGACTTACTTGTAACCCATCGAAGTGTTCATTCTTCAAAGACGAGGTCAATTATTTGGGGTTTATTATTGATCAACATGGCCGGCGTCCGGACCCGACGCGAGTCGATGCTATTGTTCGAATGCCTGTTCCACAAAATATCAAACAGCTGGAAGCTTTCATCGGGAAGGTCAACTATTATGGAAATTTTATCGAAAATTTCTCAGCAAAATGTAAAGTATTGAACACTTTACGACAATCGGACGTGACTTGGCATTGGAGTACACAATGTCAACAAGCATTCGAGTCCTTGTTGAATGAAATATCATCTGCTACTCTCTTAGTACACTTTGATAAAAAACTGCCTCTCATTCTCTCGACAGATGCTTCTCAATATGGCATCGGTGCTGTTCTCGCTCATCGATATTCTGACAATTCGGAACGACCAATAGCGCATGCCTCTCGAACACTTACAAAAGCTGAACAAAATTATAGTCAGACAGAGAAAGAAGCTTTATCAATTGTCTATGGAATCAAAAAATTTCATCAATATTTAGCTGGACGATATTTTGAATTAGTAACGGATCATAAACCTCTACTTTCAATTTTCAATCCAGTTAAACCGCTACCAGTAACAGCGTTGAATCGTCTTCAACGCTGGGCGATATTCCTCATGGGGTACAGTTATACTATTCAATATAAATCAACTACTCGTCATAGTAACGCTGATGCACTATCACGGTTACCCGCTCCAGATGATCATTCAGTTGTCGATGATGATACACTCACTGTTAATTTTATTCAAAATGAATTAGCAGCAAATTGGCCCGTGACTGCTGCTGAAATTGCAACAGCGACTGACAAAGATCAGTTACTAGACACTGTACGAAAATTCACTATTTCTGAGTGGCCTCAGAAGGTGGACCTAAAACAACCAGGAATACGTTCGTATTTCAATTCTCGAATTTCTCTTTCGGTGGTGAATGGCTGTCTCTTGCGAGACATGCAGGTAGTGATACCGACATCACTACGTCCTAAAGTACTTCGGAAACTACACGATACACACATTGGCGTTGTTAAAATGAAACAACTAGCTCGTTCATATTGTTGGTGGCCGGGTATAAACACCGATATCGAACGACTTGTACGTACGTGTACACCTTGTTCACAGATACAACCAATCCCAAAACAAGAATTCAAATCTTGGGACGAACCAATGGATAGCTGGTCTCGTGTACATATGGATTTTCTCGGGCCTATATGGAATTCAAAATGGCTCGTGTTAATCGATGCAAAATCCAAATTCCCAGTTGTAATTGATATGGGTAACGATACAACGGGAACGAATCTTATTGATGGTCTCGAAAAAGTTTTTGATTGGTTGGGTCCAGCCGAAACATTAGTTTCAGATAATGGGCCGCCATTCAACAGCTATGAACTGGTGCAATTTTACCAGAAATAGGGAATCACTCATGTTACTACTGCACCGTACCATCCGGCCAGTAATGGTATTGCCGAGCGCTTTGTACGTTCTTTTAAAGAAGCATTAACAAAAGAGTTAAATTCAGGTGCAACAGACAAAAATACAACAGTTCGACGAATTCTCCGTAATTATCGATGGACACCTCATACAATTACTGGTAAACGTCCCGTTGAGTTGATCTTCAAACATTCAATTCGTACCGAACTTGATCTAATGAAACCTGTTGTAACATCGGATACAACAGACAAATCGAAATTTTCGATTGGTCAATTTGTCTGGATGGCTAAACATCAACTGAACAAACGTCCTCAATGGATTCCAGCTATTGTGACGGACCATGTTGGTAGTATGATGTATATGGTACAAACGACAGATGGTCAACGACACAAACGTCATCAAAATCAATTACATCATCGTTTCTCGTCACACAATTCCTCAATTGACGATCTTAGTTTGCCAGATGAAATTGAGTCATCGTCTTCACCTGCTGAACCAACCATACCTGCACCAGTACAACAACCACGATACCCACAACGTAATCGTCGACCCCCAGATCGTTATCAACCTTGAGTGCAAATTTGAAGGGGGAGGTGTAGGTATAAGGGATTATACCAAAAGATAACTGGAAATATCCATCTTGAATCATGGGATATTCTCCGGGCTTTTCCTTACTGATATATATATATATGTGAAGGATTATTCCCCATCACACACATATATATACACAGTAGTATTTTCTATCGTTCGTTCGTTCTCTTCTTCTTCATCTCTTCTCCTCTTCTTGTTGTTCTACCGTTTCTTCTCACATATTGTACGTGTGTTCTCCTTGCTTGGTTTTCACCAATAAACGGAACTCTCACGGTCACTTACAAGAATAACATTATCGGACGCTAATTCATTCGCCTGCCAAAAAAGCTGCGTTTTCTTCACCATGCGCACGATGATGGGTGCTACTGAAACCAATCCGAGATGGTTTGGAGGTAGGACGCGGACAAATAGCTATGGTGATCAAGCGCTACGACGATCGAGCAAGAAACCACCAAATGAATGATCAAACAACTGCTTCCCAGGCAGACCAGGGCTTGAAAAAAACGCGTATATACACGTNTCTTTCAGAAAAGGGTCAGCGAATCCAAAGGATGAGCGTTACTTGTTAGGCACTGGTCGCAAAAGTCCAAAATTTCCAATTGAGCTGTGGAATGTCTATGATCGGGTAAGTGAAAATCTTCCTCGTACTAACAATTCTATTGAAGGTTGGCACAATGCATTTGCTCAACGCGTTTCAATTGCTCATCCAACGATTAACAAGTTAACTGATAAGATTCGAACGGAACAATCTAAATTCGAACTTGATATCGCGTTAATTCGTCTAGGTCAACAACCAGAAGCAAAAAAAAACAACTTATCAAAAAATCGAAGATAGAATTAAAAGTTTAGTCGATGATTATGGTAATGTCGATCTTGGTGAATACTTGAAAAGCTTGGCAGTCAATGTGTCAATTTAAATAGAATTCTTTTTTTTGTTTTTTGTCATATTTTCTCTTTTCAATAATAAAATTATCTCTCATCGATAAACAATCATTTATCAATTTCTATAAATTAGTCTTATGTGTATATTCTTCGTGTTACAATTAATTAAATGTGCGACGAATTGTCTTGCGACGAATTGTCTTGCGACGAATTGTCTTGCGACGAATTGTCTATGCGACGAATTGTCCGTGCGACGAATAGTCTGCAACGAATCGTCTGCGACGAATTGTCCAGTCACCCTTTATTATATCACGTACATGAAAGATTGCGATTTTTTGAAGGCTTAGGTTTGAACGGTGTAGGATGAGGCCTTTGGTGCTTATGAATGGTGAGAGAGAAAATATAATTATCTATGGTGTGGACCCAGTTGAAGGAATAAGATCGAGTAGTACGTGAGTGACATAAAGTGAAGAAGAGAATGCACGTTTTATTGTTATGAATAGTGCAGAAAATGCACATAAAAAGATCAAGTTTCTTCTACTAAATTCGGAAATATATAGTATTCAACAGATGTGAGGACATTTGGATCTTTGCGGTAAGCAACTTTTTCTCTGATAGATTTGCAATCGATGGAAACAATATGTGGTGGATCCGAATGTTTTGCATAGGCAACGAAGTCGTTGATGTATTCTGTTTGATTCTGAGAAAAACGATCGAAACCTACGACATCCGCTTGATCGATAATGATTACAATGTCTTTGGTGCTTGTTAGTTGTATAATAGCGATAATTATGCCAAGTTGAAGATTATTTGAATGATCGGAATACATAACAGCTGAGTTATCGACTTGTTTATTATTTGAACGATGAATTGTAAAGGCCACGTTTCGATAGAAGCATGTTGAATAATGAGTGTAGTGATCTTTTGCGCATAGCTTTCCGAGATACTCAGTGACATGTGAAGATGGAGAGACTGTGGAGCGCGTTAGAGAAGTCACGTTGTGTAACGTTAAACACGTTGGCAGAGCGCGTCTTTTGGATGAGAATATTTGATTGATAAGCAATGCAACTTTCGGATGGAAATCAGGCTTTGTGAAAAGTGTTGTTGCATAAGAGAGAAGCTCGAACTTGTTCATTAATTGCTTTAAAATGAGAGTAGGACCATGCACAGATTTAACAAATGATCCTAACAAGGAGAAAGAATAGTTAGCATCATTAGTCAGAACCACTATGACAGATTTAAGATGCTTTTTGAAGAAAAAAATGGAAGTCAATTTTAAATGATACATAAACTAAAACAGAAACTTTCTACATACCAACTGTACTTTCGAAGTTAAAAGTGCTGTAATTATGAATAGGACCAAATTTGAGCAAGGACTGATGGACATGTGAGAGTGAATGCACAATCGACACACAATTAGATGCCTACATGATATAAGAGAAAATAGGCAAATATCGTAGAAAAAGAATAATCAGTGTACAAACTCCGTATAGCACAGGAAATTCATCAACAAAAGCATTTAACAAACTTTCGATTTGATTCAATCGAGTGGTAGTTAATACCCGTGCCTCCGAAAAGACAGCAGCATAGACTAATAATCTAAGGTGTTCATAGTATTTTTTTTTCATCACTTGTTCAAACGCCCTTTCAAATAGAAAATTAGATTTCAACGTATTCTTGAACGCTGATTATACACACTTGTAGCCAAAAAGTAATGTCATTCTAAATTCATTAGCTTTCCATGTTGTGTAGTGCTTCAACGCACGTGGTAATCTGTTAGTTAAAGGGTAATGAATGGATTGTAGTAGTTTCTTCAAACAAGAAAATTGCTTTTTAATCGAATAATCTACCCTAACCGTATCCAGCCATAAATGCATTAGCTTTTTCTTTGAATGATAAAAAGAAAGTCTTCTTTTCAGCGAGATTCCCTATTTCCACCAATCAAAGTAACATAAACTACTTACGAATACTCCTGCGTATAAACCATGTAGAGAATCATAGCAAAAACTGTTTCCAATTTCAAAATAAGTTAATTGGCGTAAAGCGCAAGGACCTGCATGTCCGCATACTCTATCTTTTGATGGATCCTTTGTTACATAATTCTGTAAGCAAAACATCAACAAAAATGTTAAGAAATTAATTCAATGAGACTTTTTACCGCATCTAAAATCTGCATAAAATGATCATATGTCTTGTTAGTTCGAAGCATTGCAGGAGTTGCACTGTTGTTAATAAAGCATCGAGAATTAGACAAATGAGTTTCACCTATATATATACAAATTCGAATAATTAAGGAAGTAGAAGCTCAATCAAAAAATATCGGTGGCTAAAATCTACACTTAATAAAATAATTAAACTTCTAACCTGGGATACAACACCAATCACAGCTGAAAAAGCCCGTAGGATCTTTAATATTCATCATAAGCGCCTGCGCCGGTTTGTCACACACAGCTGCGATTGCAAAAGCATAGAAATGTGTATATGTTCTGTGAGGGTTTTTGGCATTTGATGGAAGCATAATATCAACACCAATTTGTTCGAGAAATTTTAACTCATTCACAATATCTTGTAGTATCGCTGAATACTCATCTTTTTTAGGCTTTTCCTCTCCAGTAGAAAGAGAACATATAAGCATGTTGTTTATGTCGTAGCGTTTGTTTCGAGGCAACTCGTTTATACAAGCACATGTAATCCATAACGATCGAGATATTCGTTTAAGAAGTACTCCATCAGTATTCAAAGTGAGAGTAACATAATTTCGTGTAGGAGTAGTTTGTCTTTCTTTCGATGCTATTTCCTGAGAACGTTGAGAGTTTGATATGTCGTCACAGAAATTTGATTCAAAAGTTGGCATGATAAGGGTTTCTCGTTCAAGAATTGAACAANCTAACCGTATCCAGCCATAAATGCATTAGCTTTTTCTTTGAATGATAAAAAAAAGTCTTCTTTTCAGCGAGATTGCCTATTTCCATCAATCAAAGTAACATACACTACTTACGAATACTCCTGCGTATAAACCACGTAGAGAATCATAGCAAAAACAGTTCCCAATTTCAAAATAAGTTAATCGACGTAAAGCGCAAGGACCTGCGTGTCCACATATTCTATCTTTTGATGGATCCTTTATTACATAATTCTGTAAGCAAAACATCAACAAAAAAGCTAAGAAATTAATTCAATGAGGCTTTTTACCGCATCTAAAATCTGCATAAAATGATCATATGTCTTGTTAGTTCGAAGCATTGCAGGAGTTGTACTGTTGTTAATAAAGCATCGATAATTAGACAAATGAGTTTCACCTATATATATATACAAGTTCGAATAATTAAGGAAGTAGAAGCTCAATCAAAAAATATCGGCGGCTAAAATCTAAACTTAATAAAATAATCAAATTTCTAACCTGGGATACAACACCAACCACAGCTGAATAAGCCCGTAGGATCTTTAATATTCATCATAAGCGCCTGCGCTGGTTTGTCACACACACAGCTGCGATTGCAAAAGCATAGAAATGTGTATGTGTTCTGTGAGGGTTTTTGGCATTTGATGGAAGCACAATATCAACACCAATTTGTTCGACAAATTTTAACTCATTCACAATATCTTGTAGTATCGCTGAATACTCATCTTTTTTAGGCTTTTCCTCCCCAGTTGAGAGAGAACATATAAGCATGTTGTTTATGTCGTAACGTTTGTTTCGAGGCAACTCGTTTATACAAGCACATGTAATCTACAACGATTGAGATATTCGTTTAAGAAGTACTCCATCAGTATTCAGAGTGAGAGTAGCATAATTTCGTGTAGGAGTAGTTTGTCCTTCTTTCGATGCTATTTCCTGAGAACGTTGAGAGTTTAATATGTCGTTACAGAAATTTGATTCATAAGTTGGCATGATAAGGGTTTCTCGTTCAAGAATTGAACAAATTTGCGATGCTAGAGGAAAAACGATGACTGCCGTTGAACGTCGTACAGACAAATTCGATGATTGACATCTAGTTGAATCACATTTTGAAGCATTTGCACATCTATTGCCACACGAAGAACAAATAAAAGAATGATTCCCTTCAAGTAATATTGGATTATTTCTTTTTAAATAATTCGTCACTGAACGAAAATCTTTGGGCATATTCGGAACATTGAACATATTGATGATACGGCAAATGTCGTTCGCAGCAGCTTTGCTTATGTTGTATCTTTTCCAAAAAAAAGAAATAACATTACAGATAGCTCAGTAGCATCAGGCAATCTTTGCTTTTCGCAATAATCATCATAGAAGTCACTTTGAGCGTTTGAAATTTCTTCCACGTCAGCATATTCACTTTCATCATCGTTATTATCACTTCCGTCGCTACTACCGACATCATATAATTGAAACGAATCGTGAACATCATCTTCATCATTATGTTCTTCCAACGAACATTGTTCAGTTACTTCCTTTGACACTGAACTTGATGCTGCATTGTGTTCATCACACATCAACATTGATGTTGCATCATTATCATGAAGCGTCTGTTGATCAACGGTATACACTTCGTCTTTTCTAGTAGGATTAGATGTCATCACGAAAACATGAGAAAAAAATATGAGCAACGTACGATGCTTCGTTCAGGCCATCAGTTACCATCATTTCCATTAAATCTAGCTGTTTTCTTTGTCGAATTCGATCACGATAACGACTAAAACGAGACTTTTTATCTGCTATCCTANTTCGGAACATTGAACATATTGATGATACGGCAAATGTCGTTCGCAGCAGCTTTGCTTATGTTGTGTCTTTTCCAAAAAAGAAATAACATTACAGATAGCTCAGTAGCATCAGGCAATCTTTGCTTTTCGCAATAATCATCATAGAAGTCACTTTGAGCGTTTGAAATTTCTTCCACGTCATCATCTTCACTTTCATCATCGTTATTATCACTTCCGTCGCTACTACCGACATCGTTTAATTGAAACGAATCGTGAACATCATCTTCATCATTATGTTCTTCCAACGAACATTGTTCGGTTACTTCCTTTGACACTGAACTTGATGCTGCATTGTGCTCATCACACGTCAACATTGATGTTGCGTCATTATCATGAACTGTCTGTGGATCAACGGTATACACTTCGTCTTTTCTAGTAGGATTAGATGTCATCACGAAAACATGAGAAAAAAATATGAGCAACGTACGATGCTTCGTTCAGGTCATCAGTTGCCATCATTTCCATTAAATCTAGCTGTTTTCTTTGTCGAATTCGATCACGATAACGACTAAAACGAGACTTTTTATCTGCTATCCTATGTATCTCATTATCCTCTTCGTCATTCATCTAGAAACATTCATTGTTTAAAGATCTTTCTTGATATTGTCCCATTTTCAAACATCAACTTCATAAATCAGATAGTGGCTTATTTTACCCATCTCCGATGTCTAGATGTTTTGTAATTAAATATTAATTATTGCATGAAGTTCATGCTTGTAGTCGTAGTTAATCGAAAAAAGAACTTTATTATTAATAAAAAGCGAAGGAAGAATAACATGAAATGTGTCTTTGACTTTTTCATAAAATACATCGCTGAGAACCAATTAAGTAAATAAAAGTAAAACTGAGTACGACTAAAATACAAGTACATTATTAAAAAAATGTCATCTGAGAATGTCCACGGATAAAGAAGTTGTGTAAATGTCAATACCAAAGACGTAAGAGTTATTCTTCTTCTTCTTCACTGGAGTCATCAATCAGCTCGTTTGTTCGTACACGAGATAATGTATGATTCATGTCATCATCCGACTCGTTTACTTCATCAGCATCATCATCACTAGCGTTTTCTTCACCATCGATTTGATTCACCAGCAAAGTTTCCCGAGATCGATAGGTAAGGGTGCCCTGTCTAATGTTTGCTGCAATGTCATTTCGCATCTTCTTAAAACTAAAACTGTTTTTGGGATGTGATAGTCGAGAGAATGCTGAAATAAAAACAACAAAATAAGATTTTTCATTGCTTTTGAAAATTATCATNGTTCCTTTCGTTTCCTCATGGTTTTATCCGTTGTGTCAAACAAGTCCCTTTCATTTGTATCAGCAATATTCGTAGTTACATTCGGTACCGCATTCTCGCTATCATCGATAATCGCTGCAGCCGACTCGTTTTTCGATGAAACATTGTTTTTCTTCGACTTTTTTTTCGTCATTCTTTAATGTTCGAAGATCAGAGGAGAAAGTTCGAGAGTCACAATATCTACAACGGAATATAATCGAGTTTCATCGTCTTAATGAAGACAGAATATAATAACTGAAAGCAAAACCAATTCTGATACCTGCGAAACAAATTTATTTTCCTGCGATGTTACAAGCAGTTGTCCGTGCTGAAACAAAACCACTCTACTGGTCCCAACCAGCAGATTATACCCATGCAATGAAATCATTTCCTCCATTGTCGACTGATTTTTAATGTCTTTTATCCCGGTAATCGCTCTTCATCCTATACTTTATCTTCTGTCTTCCTCTATACATGCATATACATTTCATATCATATCAAGCGCATTTCTCCGTCTAGCCAATTAAATCACAACATACATCACAATCTTAAATCGTTACTTTTACAATGCTTTCACCAGAAATAAAATTTCTAGTAAAGCCAGAGATCGCAGAAGGTTTTTTTCAAATGCTTTTTTAACAACTGGTATCTTCTGACAGTACTCATACATGTACGCCATCTATCGGTACATGTTTGTGCCATATCCGTTTGGGTATGTGTTTCAACAGTACCTATTCAGGTATGTGTTCATGAGTGAGTTACCCGTTTGGGTGTGTGATTCTACGTTATCTATCGATATATAGGTACAACGGATATCGAATCGACGAAATTCCTGATTCTTATGACCTAAGAGCGCATTCGTTTTGAACTGGTGATACTGTATAGTTTCCGAACGGACAAAAACAAATCAGTTTTTACAACGCTGATATGAGTCGAGAAGTTAACGAAGATAAAATCAAGAAAAGCGCACATTTTCGGGAGTTACGAACGCGTATGTTTTAAGCTGGTAATTGTCCGGAGTTTTCGAGTGAGTAGAACCGGCTGAGATTTTATGCTATTTGTCTGCGTAAAAAACTTCACGAAGATAAAAATCAAGAAAAGCGCACATTTTCGGGAGTTACAAACCCGTAGATTCGGTAAAAGTAAATATAGATTGACTATGAATGAGTAGAAACACGTAGTTTTATAACTGGTGAGAACATGTTATTTCTAAACCCGTTAACCGTCAAGAAAAGGTTAACGGAGATTAAAAACCTGAAAATGTGCGCTTCTCTTGATTTTATTTTCGTTAAAATTTAAACGCGTATTTCACCGTATTTTTAAAGATTTTGTCTGCCTGGGTTTTCTTTATTTTCTCTTTTTTTTGTACTCTTGATCTTCACCCAATACCAGACGGTAAGGGTCTAATAAACTAAACTCTTCGACTTTTACATGTATGATTACTTCCGCTTGTTATTTCCATTTTATTTATCTTTCTCTATTCTCTACTATATATTGTTTATTCCGGAGTGCAAGGTTCAGATTGTCAGGGTCGCCATGTAACGACAAACTTTATTCAAGGTGATTCGACTGACTTTATTTCAAC
>CAJNOJ010000725.1:0-11487 GCA_905250025.1 Adineta ricciae | reverse complement strand
CGTTGTGTCAAACAAGTCCCTTTCATTTGTATCAGCAATATTCGTAGTTACATTCGGTACCGCATTCTCGCTATCATCGATAATCGCTGCAGCCGACTCGTTTTTCGATGAAACATTGTTTTTCTTCGACTTTTTTTTCGTCATTCTTTAATGTTCGAAGATCAGAGGAGAAAGTTCGAGAGTGACAATATCTACAACGGAATATAATCGAGTTTCATCGTCTTAATTAAGACAGAATATAATAACTGAAAGCAAAACCAATTCTGATACCTGCGAAACAAGTTTATTTTCCTGTGACGTTACAAGCAGTTGTCCGTGCTGAAACAAAATGACTCTACTGGTCCCAACCAGCAGATTATACCCATGTAATGAAATCATTTCCTCCATTGTCGACTCATTTTTAATGTCTTTTATCCCGGTAATCGTTCTTCATCCAATACTTTATCTTCTGCCTTCCTATATACACGCATATACATTTCATATCATATCAAGCGCATTTCCCCGCCTAGCCAATTAAATCACAACATACATCACAATCTTAAATCGTTACTTTTACAATGCTTTCACCAAACATAAAATTCCTACTAAAGCCAGAGATCGCAGAAGGTTTTTTTTCAAATGCTTTTTTAACAACTGGTATCTTCTGACAGTACTCATACATGTACGCCATCTATCGGTACATGTTTGTGCCATATCCGTTTGGGTGTGTGTTTCAACAGTACCTATTCAGGTATATGTTCATGAGTGAGTTACCCGTTTGGGTGTGTGATTCTACGTTATCTATCGATATATAGGTACAACGGATATAGAATCGACGAAATTGCTGATTCTTATGACTTAAGAGCGCATTCGTTTTGAACTGGTGATACTGTATAGTTTCCGAACGGACAAAAACGAATCAGTTTTCACGACGTTGATATGAGTCGAGAAGTTAACGAAGATAAAATCAAGAAAAGCGCACATTTTCTGGAGTTACGAACGCGTATGTTTTAAGCTGGTAATTGTGCGGAGTTTTCGAGTGAGTAGAACCGGCTGAGATTTTATGCTATTTATCTGCGTAGAAAATTTCACGAAGATAAAAATCAAGAAAAGCGCACATTTTCGGGAGTTACAAACCCGTAGATTCGGTAAAAGTAAATATAGATTGACTATGAATGAGTAAAAACACGTAGTTTTATAACTGGTGAGAACATGTTATTTCTAAACCCGTTAACCGTCAAGAAAAGGTTAACGGAGATTAAAAACCTGAAAATGTGCGCTTTTCTTGATTTTATTTTCGTTAAAATTTAAACGCGTATTTCACCGTATTTTTAAAGATTTTGTCTGCCTGGGTAGTAAAAAAATACAGTAATGCAGATTTCTTAAAGTAAATATGAACTTACCCATCACGATTGGTATGGCTCGCTGAACAGGCAGAACTAATCGATTGAAACTCAATCAAAAAGATATGTGAGATAAAATGAAAATCTACTTGATGATGAAACCATTGCTACCACAATTGAGGTGGACGTTGATGAACTTTGAACAAGAACAGTTGCTAATAAGCCAAGCATCAATCCAGCGATTGGATTGGAAAGAATTGATCCTTCCGAAAAGACTTGACCAGTTATTTTTCCTAAACAAACAAAATTCTTTTCTCTTCTCTCACCTCAAAACATGTCTCGTACCACCAATAAGTCGAAATGCGGAACTCATTAAATCCAGTGAACATACAAAGAAATATAGTAGACTCAATAAACCTAGTAGTTTTGCAATGAGAATGATCACAAATTTGATCCGTTGATTTCTATTCATATCTAAATGATTAGTATCATTAGAGAGAACGAAAATCACCGTTTCGATGTTGACTTACCCTTCTATTTCGTTTCTTCATCATTCTTAGTCGCAGTTAGTGCATCTTCAGCGTTGAACACTTTGTTCGACTTGTTCCACATTTCCAATGCGAATGCTGGTGAAACATAGATTTCGCATTTCCTTAAATAGTCGGGCTAGTTCCTCAAAAACTGTCGAATGACTCAAGATGACTAAATGAGAGAGAGAGAGAGAGAGAACAAGAGGTCGCATGTATCTATCACGCCGAGAAGACATGTTCCTAGGGGATTGTTGCAATAATCTCTCATTTTGCAGATCATAGAAATATTTGTTCGACGTTATCTTAATAAATTCAACCAATGATGATGTCGTATGATGCGTTTGATGATTCACAGCGTTGAAATTAAACCATAGCAAACAACTCGTTCTGGTCGTCTTTATCGTAAATAGAGTTAGAGCAAGAACGCCATTCGAAACATCTTGCACAATGAATTGCAGTTGCATTGAATGGACGAACTGATACTCACACATCCGCGTAGCATTATAGAACAAACAAGCCAGGATTCCATTGTTATATCATTCTGAGGAAATTGTCAAATGCCGTTCTTTTTATGAACAACGTTTTGCCGAAAGATTTGGAAATTGTACCATGAGAATATTCATCAATGTTTCACTTTATTTGTAAGAGAATTTTATCAATTATTTCAAACATGAAAAATTCTACGAATAACAACAAGATGAATATCGCGTCCGAATGTTCGCTTTGTATCTTTGCAAATGACACTCGTTCGCATCGAGAGAGTTTTTCTCTTGTCATTTCTTATCTTTATAATCTCTCAAGGTACGTATCTTCAAATGAAAAAACAAAGATCATGCGTACTCAGCGTGTTTCTTTTCCAAATAAAGATTTATTTGCATGAACTTCTTCAGTTTCAAGCAGATAATTGCTTTGATAATCATAGTGACGTTTAACGGTATCTCTGTGTTGTTTTGTTGGAAGAATGTGAAATATTTTTATGCACTTCTTCTCTCAAACAGATTTGAGAGATATGCCAAGGGTGTGATGAATAATCGAAAAAATGCGTTCTTTTAGAATGTTAAATCTCGTGTTAGTCATTGGAGTCCATACAGTTGTAATAATTACCTCTGATGACAATGAGTACCGAAGATTTTTCAAACGTAAATTCGACACGAGACCGTGTCGCTATTAATACTGACCGTTCGTTGTGGGAGAGTGTGACGTGTTTTAACCAATTATAAATGCGCTTTTCTGATATATCATCATGAAATTTTGTAATGCAGTAGGAGATAGCTCATTGAACACAAAAATACACAAAGAAACAACGATTTGTAGAGAGGATGTTAGTGTACTCGTCGAGATTTCGTTTCTTGTCTCGTTCTTTCACTCGTATTTTGCTTGTTGACATTTGCTGCCAAAGAGCGCATTCGAAGAACCTTTTCTAACGTATCATAACGATTCGATCCTTATTCTCAACGTTTTGAGTTAGTAAATTTCATCTCTACTCCATGCAAAACAAAGGTGATGTGAGTGTAATTAAATTCAACTACAGAACAATTGTTTTCATCTCTAATGATGTTTGATTTCTTTCCATTTAGTCAAAGAGTATGGAACTAAATCGTCTAGTGTATTATTTTTTGCTTTGTACTCATTCTTTTATCAGCATCCTTTAGAATCATATGAAAGTGTTCCAATTTTCAACTCTGAATAGTCACAGATAAAGTCGGTCTTACAGTAGTTTATATGAAGGTCGCTGTTCGTACTTCACCTGTATTTGAAAACAAAAACTTGGAACATTTATGTTGCGCTCTCCGTCCGAGAGTTAATACGTCGAGTTTCTTTGCGAAAGATACCTTGTAACAATATCCTTCGATATTTCTCCGAACAAGTTCTAATATTGTTAATTAAAATAAAACCTGCTGGTGTTGATGGCACGTGAAGTTTGTCTTGACTGGCAAATCTCATGTTCCGATATACAAGTTGAATCTGGTATCATTTTTCTTGATGAAGTAACGCGGGAAATGACATTATGATCCTGGATTATGATATATCAATATAGAAGAATAACGGATCTATGTCATTAGCACAACTGCAAAAGCAACAAATGTAGGTGAAAGTTCGTCATTTCCAAAGAATACGATGTCCAATGCAGCGGAAAAAGATGAAATTCTTCGTCTTCAATCGATCGCTAAATTTCTCAACGGTTATGTTATACTTGCTCTAATTGTCATCGGTACGATAGGAAACGTAACCAATACCATCGTTTTCCTTCGACACCGTTCACTTCGTCGTATGTCAAACTGTATTTTCTTGATCATGTTTTTTATAAGTAATTTAACATCTTTGTGGTCATCTCGTTTCCCACGTAGTTTTCTTGCTATTACGAGTATCGATGTATTAGCTGCTTCGATCTTTTACTGCAAGTTTCGATGGCTTTTTGGACGTTGGAGTTTCTACATGTCATACATATATCTTTGCTTATCTTGTATTGATCGATATCTAAATACTTCTCGTCACAACCTATTCCGACGTTTGGTTTCTTTCAAGCGAGCTGTATTTGTTACAGTTCTCATTAGTTTAATTTACTTCATAATCTTTGTACCTGATGCAGTCTATTATTCCGGATATGAATGTACAGCATCAAGAAGTGATCGTGCGATATACCAACGATTTATTAATTATTTTAACTTAGTTATGTGCAGCACTGTTCCTATGGTTATTCTAGGTACGTTTTCTTTATTGACGTGGTGTAATCTTTATTCAACACGAAACAGTCCACGTACGACATTTTATCGTCAAGTTAATTTGATGATGATAGTCGAATTCACTGTCATATTTATTGGTGTAACACCCAACTTTGTATTCAATATTTACACAGAGATTACTCAATCGATGGTTAAATCAAGATTAAGAACGGCGCAAGAAACTGTTTGGAGAAACGCGTGTGTTGTTTGTAGCTTTTCATTGTATATCGGAACGTTCTATATTTATTTCATCATCTCCGATGCATTTAGACAAAATGTCAAAGCAGCTCTTTGTTTTAGAAAACTCAATCAAATTGGAATACAAACAACACCCGTGCAATATATGAGAACTACTCACTGAACTCGAACCACATCTCCTTTTTCTTTATCTTTTTTTTATTCGTAAAAATGATTAGTAGTGATTCTAACAACATGTTTGCTCGATTTACTTCTGGAATAACTCGGCTAAGACAAGTTTAATCTATGTATTCAATATAGTTATATCGATAAAAAACACGTGCATTTCTTTTTGCACATTCAAATAACAAGTATCGAACTAATTCGATCGACGAAGTCACGCTTCTCGTGAATGAGAGTGTTGCATTCAATAATTCGGCCATCTTATCAGGAAAATGTTCAATTGAATTATAATACGTACTACAATCTTATCTCTTCATCTCGTGCTTCCATTCGATGGAGTTCATTCAAAATACCTACAGTCTCAACATATAATTCAATGATCTCAGTGATCTAAATCGGTGAATTCTGCCACATATCGAGATATGTAAGAACTTAATTACTTAGGAGCAGTCATAACGCACAAACGTGATTCATCGAATCGTGAAGTAGTGATATAAAACGTATTTCTTTCTTGAATAGTCTGTTTTTTATACGACCACACTTTAATAACGGGATTTTGTACTGAAAAAACGTCTGGAAATCGATTACGAACACTGCCATTTACAGCTGCGTTTTTCTTTTCCTTGCACAACAAAGTGTATAAGTCTCAATTGCGTTTATGAAACGTGGAAGCACGGTGGATTCATGTCTTCAATGCAAACCATGTATGCGATTTTCCTTGGTTTTCGCTTGATTGCTTACTTCTTGAAGTTATTGTTTAGGTAAAAAGCATGTCGAACAAAATTGTTCGGATTTATGTTTAGCCTATTCAATTACTGAACTTGATAAAGTAACACAAATCTACGGAGGTTGTTCGAGAATATTTTTTTTGCAAAATTCCAAAAGTTTGCCACTGGATGCAGTGACACCGTTACTCTCTGCAGGCATTACAACTTATTCACTTTTACGTCGTCTTAAAGCTGTTCTAAAATGTTCACGGTAGATATATGCCCTCTTAACAGTTAGTTCAGCAATCTATCAGTGATATTTGGATCATGTTGGACGATTACTAAGTCTAAGCCATTTTATGAGACTGCTGAGCTCAGTCGAAACGCATCGTTGAATACTTAACTCACCCTCACACAATATATTTCGTTCTATTCTATTAACTTCTATTCTTAATCAAGCAATTAGTATAATTATATACTATCATCCTTTATCATTCATAGAACTTTAATTACTATTGAAGCGTTTCCTTTTTTAATACCTTATTTCTGTATTTTTCTATGCCTTGCTACTTGTGCTTTTTTGAAATATGTGTAGCCCTGAAGAGTGTTTATTTCTTCTTTCTAAATAAAAACACAAAACGTGTCGCCAAAGTTAAACACTTCATATATTTTATTCTTCTTAAAGAAAACATCATTTGTTATCCATTTGTCAAATGTTGAGTGCTGAAAAGCCACACTTGATATTAGCAAATTGATCTATATGTTTTGTTATATGGACTGATTCGGTTTCACTCGGACTGACCCTATGTAGATGGAAACCTGGTTCTATTCAAAGCATCTGATAAGAACTGTAGTACGTTCGAAACGCGTCATGGGCAGTTATAATCCGCTTAATGTGAAGATCACGATTTGAGATAAATGATAGCACACTAGTTAATTTATTTCAGAATCTATTTGCTCTTGATACTACTGGCGAAAAATGAATGGTAACATGAGAAGAAACGCCATATGGCATTAAGAGAAGAAAGAAAGAGAAGACGCGAGAGATCATCGTCGAGAAAGGAATGAAAAAACAACGAGAGAGCAGAGGAGAAACGTTGTCTATAGCATCATCGTATCAGTACCGGTTTTAACAGATACACCGATGGGTTAACCAGCTTTTCTATATAATTGTGGATCATACGTTAAATAATATTAAGTACATTTCTGAATCCGATTATTGTTGGTGTCTGCCACATACACATTTCCAGCGCTGTTCACATAGACAGCAGCGGGATAGTTGAGTAGCCCTGCGGTAACGTTGGATGATCCAGTCGAACTTCCAGCAACTGTGATTCCACTCGTGGCACCGGGAGCCCATTTCTGAATGCGATTATTGTTCGAGTCCGCTGCATACACATTTCCAGCGCTGTCCACATACACACCAAAGGGACCCGAGAGTAGCGCTGGGGTACTGCCGGCTGATCCAGTCGAACTTCCAGCAACTGTGATTCCACTCGTGGCACCGGGAGCCCATTTCTGAATGCGATTATTGCCGCTGTCTGCTACATACACATTTCCAGCGCTATCAACATAAACACCATTGGGACTCGAGAGTAGCGCTGCGGTACTGCCGGCTGATCCAGTCGAACTTCCAGCAACTGTGATTCCACTCGTGGCACCGGGAGCCCATTTCTGAATGCGATTATTGATGTAGTCTGCTACATACACATTTCCAGCGCTGTCCACATAAATAATATTGGGACCCGAGAGTAGCGCTGGGGTAACGCCGGATAATCCAGTCGAACTTCCAGCAACTGTGATTCCACTCGTGGCACCGGGAGCCCATTTCTGAATGCGATTATTGTTGTAGTCTGCTACATACACATTTCCAGCGCTGTCCACATACACACCATAGGGATCCGAGAGTAGCGCTGCGGTACCGCCGGCTGATCCAGTCGAACTTCCAGCAACTGTTCCACAGGAAGCTAAAAATATACTTGTAGGTGAAGGTCACCAGCTTTAAATTTACTTTAGGGTAGGTACTTGGCGCATAAGTAGACACTGGTGTGCGTAGTAAAAGCATAAAAGGGTTACGGCTAATGGCGTTTTGTGTTCGAGTTATGACCAATTTACTGAAATGACACTGTAAATATTGATATACGGGTGGAAATCGAATAATCGCGGTTTGGCCTGAATTTTTGTTCATAGATAGTACCAAGTGTAGATATCATTCCATGAAAACTTCAGGTCTATCGGACTCTTCATTCATGACATTAAAAGATATTTCATAAAATGAAGAACGTTTTCAATCGTTAGTATATCACGACATGAGTGAAGAGTTCGATAGACCTGAAGTTTTCAGGGAATGATATCTACACTTGGTACTATCTATGAACAAAAATTCAGGCCAAACCACGATTACTCGATTTCCACCCGTATATCAATATTTACAGTATCATTTCAGTAAATTGGTCATAACTCGAACACAAAACGCCATTAGCCGTAACCCTTTTATGCTTTTACTACGCGCACCAGTATCTACTTATGCGCCAAGTACCTACCCTAAAGGAAATTTAAAGCTGGTGACCTTTACTCGTTAGATTTATCTTTTTCATTTTGGCTTGAATAAGAAGTATGATCAAAAAGAACAGTTTTTTGCGAAAGCTTTCAGTAGTCTTTACGGATGCTCAAGTTCTAAGAATTGTCTTTCAACGAACAGGAAATCTTGCGAAGTTTTCTTTTTTCAACCCTTTCGATCTTCCTTAGTGCACTGTAAAAAAAACGTAGAATTGTAAACCTTCGGAAAGGGCTGATGGTCGTGACAAGAACCTTTTTTTGATTTGTGAATGTCATATATCCTCTAAAAACTCTTGTTTTCCACAAAACTTTGAGAGGTTTGTTATACGTTGCATTTTCATAAACCTTTGGGGTAGATGAGCATTCATCTACCCTTAAAAGGTTTGTTCATATATTCATTAGAAGAACTGTAGAAGACAAAAGTGGTTTTCGAAGATTTATGAAGTTAATAAACCCTTCAAAAGTGTTGACTATTCTGCCCTTTTTTACAGTGTATATGTCGCTTCCTTACTAGCCTATCTTAGAGACAAAGAAAATCCAGAGTGCACGATCGTCTGCTGTGCTTATATGGAACAACAATTGAAGTGAAGCGTACGAAAATGATTTCAAAACAAAAGAAGACAATATATGCAATCAAGTCCACTGTCCTAAAACTGACTCAAGTGTGCATCATCTACTCTGCAAAAGAAAAAATATCATACTGCACCGTAAAAGGCTCTCCATTTCAATATCATTTTCAGAACTTGTCAGGGTTCGCATATACTATGGTATTATCCCGGACTTTTTTTGGCTTTTTTAAATGGTCGTAGCCTTGCCGAGAACGCCTTATTCTCAATATTTTGTACCCCAGTCTCAATTGGTGCCACATCTAACCAATTATTCTTAATCCTGGTGCGTTTTTGTGGATCCGCCGAGACAGACAGCAGTAATGACATGATTCTTCTATGCAAAAGCTTCTCTTTTTCGGAACGATTTCTCCTACTATCGTTAGTCATCTGATGATGGGCATGTATCATACTGAACTTCGCATTAAAGCTGTACACTCGAAAAAACTGAATTATGGATCTGCACGAAACCTCGGATACTTTAACGCTACCTAAGTGATCTATTTGTTTCAAAGTTTATTCATTCTGAATTCGTCAGTACAACACTATCAATAGAAAATCATTCACATTCTTAAAAATATTTTTGACGATTTTTTAATATTTTTTAGCTACTTTGAACCATCTAACGACATTTAATGTAACCAACCTCTACTAGACTATCCACCGACATACACTACACTGTCGAAAAAGGCGCCGAATAACGGACCATTTTTAGGAATCCATTGTCCTTATGAGTTACAGGAAGGGAATTTTATACGTTGAACTATCGTTTACTCTTAGAAGATTTATTAACTTCATAAACCCTCGAAAATCGCTTTTCTCTCCTATGGTTCTTCTAAACAGTACATTAACCCACCTTATAATGATATATCAATGCTCACCTAACCTGAAGCATTTCTGCAAGTGCCACGTATAAGAATCTCTTACGAAGTATATGAAAGACAAGATTTAACAGAGGGCACATTACGTTCACAAACCTGAAAAGGTTCACACCGAGACTATCAATCTTTTTCGGGCGGGCGCATAGTTCGGTGCTCTAATAGCAGTATATGTCATCATCGGTCGAAAAATTGTGTTTACCTAATGAAAACTTTCCATTTGGAGCGTTGTATGAAAAGACTTCTGCAACAATATGTATGGTGGCTACTAGGGGTGCAACGGTAGCGGTTATCGGTCTAAGAGTAAAAGCAATTAAACGAAAACCGGTCTAACAGAAATACCGATTAAACGAAAACCGCCTCGAAAGAAAGACCAATTAAACGACAAACGGTGTGAACGACAGACCAGTTAAACGAAAACCGTTTAAAACCATATTGTTTAGCAGCACAACCATTAGCATCTGCCATCATTATACCGCTTTTTCGTTCTGAACGGTTTTCGTTTAACTGGTCTGTCGTTCACACCGTTTTTCGTTTAATCGGAATTTCTCCTGGAACGGTTTTCGTTTTAGACCGGTTAACTGCATACGGTTGAGCGGTGATTAACCTTTACCGTTGCATCCCTAGTGGCTACTCATCAATGGTTCTTTTTAACAAGTATCTATCATTAATTTATTGCTGGGATACGTTCATACACTATTGTGTTCTCTATCCTACGAAAAGCCACTGTTCATTGATCTTCACCTACCGCGTTCCCCATTACTATCAGTCTCTTCTTCTTGCTTCTCTTGATCAAACATGTTCGAACGAGCACAGAACAGAGCTTATCATTTCAGAAGCAAACCGAACGACTCAATAAGCACTCAATGGGCAAACCTCAAATAACATTTCTTGTTACAACTTCCTCACTATACTCTAGAATACCTCAATACTTTAAATTCCACTTCGCTGATACCACTTAAGACTCCAATAAGGAGCACTGTTACTTTTTCACTAGCTCCCCATAAAAACCGAAACCCTTCCCTCTCAACACAATCCCATAACTGAGTACCTACTCACTGACTAAAAACTATCCCTGAGTTGCTTCATACCAAAAAAGGAAGCTTTCCGAATCAATTCTCCAATTTCTAAACGACAGCCATCGATTACACCGTCCTTATCATTTAGTCAAGAATTGCTTTTCACGCACCCAACACATACCTGAGCATGTCCCACCGCTCCATTGGCCCACACAAGTACAGGCACCAGTCACCGGATCGCAGGTTCCACCGTTTTGGCAGCCACCTACAAAGATTACAGATAAGTATACGGAATAAACCCCCTCGGTCGATTATTGTGTGAAGCGAAAGAGAACTTACACGTAGTGCATGTCGTTCCGCCCCATTGGCCCACACAAGTACAGGCTCCAGTCGTCGGACTGCAGCTTCCACCATTTTGACAGCCACCTACATAGATCGGATATGAGTGCATGCCGTAAACTTAGTTAGTACTTAAATGTGTGAAGGGAAAGAGAACTTACATGTGGCGCAGGACACTCCGCTCCATTGGCCCGCACAAATACAAGCGCCAGCCTTAGGATCACATGTTTCATGGGTTTGACATCCGCCTACATAGATTAGATATGAGTGTATGCCGTAAACTTAGCTAGTGCATAAATGTGTGAAGCAAAAGAGAACTTACACGTAGTACATGTCGTTCCACTCCATTGGCCCACACAAGTGCAGGCTCCAGTCGCCGCATCGCAGCTTCCACCATTTTGACAGCCACCTACATAGAGCGGATGTAAGTGTTCGCCGTAAACCA
>CAJNOJ010000724.1:0-27640 GCA_905250025.1 Adineta ricciae | reverse complement strand
TCAGATGTATTATCCGTACGGGCAAGGTGCAACACAAAGCGACCTCATTTTTTATTGGGAAAATAAAGAATATGATGGATTGAGTATATTTCAGAGCAAGACTAAACAAGAAATGCATGCACAAGTCTACACCAATTAGTATTTCAGCCAAATGAAAAACTCCTTCCCATACTTAATCTTTTCCTATGATTGAATCAATAAAAGTGTTCCTTCAAAATGATGTATTTTTCTCGTAGCTGATGTCAATCTGAATGTATACTTAAGTCAAATTTTGTGTACAGAGGAATTATGACGCGAGGTGAACGATTAGTTGTTAAGGAGAGAATTTGGGCATTTGATTCCTCTAAGAAATAGAATACAGTATGTGTTACACGACGAGAATAAACACTCGAAAATCAATGCGGGGAGAAAGATGATGCAACATAATTGATTACGCTGAACATTGTAAACGACTGCTAGCTTGCTAACTGTGATCGGCGGATGACTAGTAACGGGTGCGGCAGAATGAATGACGGTTTGTTTATTTTGACTATAACTTTTTTCGCTGTTTTACCGTGGAGGCTGGTTCTTTCACTAAAAGATACGCCGTCAAATTCTCTACAAAACCATTATGAAACATGTTTCTATAACACATGACGGAAGAAAGGTAGATGGGTGTGGGTGTGGGTGAGGGTGAGGGTGAGGGTATATATGTATGTATAAGTAAAGCTAAATATATTTCTATTCCTATCTACTCATTTGTGGTAAGTGTGATATAGGTATCTATTTATATTAGAATTGATACTAGCCTGTCGGGGGTGGACTTATAATATAAGTCGAATTAGGCATCTCATGCGGAAGTGACGGTTCTCCAAGATAATATTCTATCTGATCATTGAAATATAATATCACCCACACCCTCCAAATATGAATCCTTGTCTTTGAGCGCTCAGACAGCCTTCGCTATCAATCTACTGATCCGCTACATAGATTATCTGCAGCAAGTACGGAATGTAGTTTATTGCGGAGCGAACTTGATATTAGCCTTATAGGACCATAAGGGGATATCGTTCACAGTTTCGTAACAACAGCTATGACAGGAATCAAAGTCACAGGCAAACACACTTTTAGGCAATATATATATCAAATTGATTACTTAACGAGAAATCAAGTAATAACACAACTGAATCGATACAGCTAAAGACAAGCCCGCCACAAAAATAGAATATCACCAAATACGTGAGGATCCAGACAAAAATTGCATCTAGTTAACTTGGTACGCTAGTACTTCAGTTATCATCACTCAAGCCAATTCGTAGACTGCTATAACAAAATACAGAAAACTATCGCCTACGACACCCTTATCACAGTTCGAAATCAACATGCAACATTCCCATCATCAGAACGATCCCTTTTCCGACTTAATAGTTCTTCCAATTGCCAGGTCAACGTCAAAAACCACTCAAATAGCTTTTACTCCCACCCACACCCTCAACTAACACAGCCAATGAATGAATATAACGTGATTATAGATTAGTTTATCGTGTCAAAATATAATATTTGACACTTTGACCGAGTTACAAATGTTCAAAAATAAACTGATATGTCATACATATTCGATATTTTATTATTCATTGTTAGTTATTAGTTAAATATAGAAGATAAGATTATGTCAATCGAAATTAATGAAAGCTCATTTTAGTGTACTATAAAACGAGATGAAATCATCAACAATGGAATTATTTGAACGCACGATTAAAATAAAATGGCTGATCATCACGACACTCATAGAAAAAGAGGGCACTCTTGTTTTGAATGGATTCAATTGATCGCAACAATAAGTATTCCTGTTATAATTGCGATATATACAGTTATGGAAAATAATAATACTGCATCAATTGCTGCTCATAACAATCGTAAAGACAGGGAAATCGCGAATAATAATCGAAGATCTGAATTTGACTTATCTCAACAAAGTCAACAGAAAGACCGTGATCTTGCTGCTGATCAACAACAAGAAGATATTCTTGTAAAATATCAAACTTTCCTTTCAAATTTAATACTTCAATATGATACGAATTTAGATAAATCACCAAATGCAAAAACTGTTCTACACTTTATGACACTTACTGCGTTAAATCAATTGGATATACGACGAAAACGTATACTTATTCGAAGTCTTCATGATGCAGATTTAATTACTTACAAACGAGATGGCAAAATAGATTATCCAAGTGCTGTACCACTTGGATCAATCGATTTCAAAGATATATCATTCGGTTCACCACTCAATGCACCAGATGAATATCCCTTGCATCAATACATTCATTGGAAGTACCTTTGGTTACCAGGTGCTATTCTAACAAATGCATCATTTCGTCATACAAATTTAGAATGTACTACTTTTACTCGAGCTCATATGGATTCAGTGGATTTTAGCTTTGCCATTCATCCAATATCAAAATGTTTCGATGGTTTGCGCGACTTTGCCACAGATTTTACGCGTGCTTCATTAGTTAACGCTAATTTACGCAATGCTAAATTTCGTTCTATTGATTTTTCTCGAGTTAATTTAACATTTGCCAATATGCGTGGATTTTCTTGTGAAATGTGTAAATTTTCGAATACAATATTATTTCAAGCTGATTTAAGTTTTTCTTACTTTTATCATAGTTTGCTTATTAATCAGTCACTTGTGGATTTCTCTGGTGTTAAATTAAAACAAGCGAATATTCACGGAGCATATTTTCGATCGATAGACTTTCAGTATTCTGATTTGTCTCACTCTCAATTGTCACGCGTAACAATCAGAAACAGTGTATTTAGTAGAACAACAATGAAAAATTGTTCTTTTACAAAAAGCATCATTCAAGAAACAATATTTGAAAATACAATATTAAATACAATTGATTTTAGTTATACTAAATTATATAACGTTACATTTAATAATTCTAATATGACCAACGCGAATTTCAGTTTTATTAAATGTGTTTATTGCGGTTTTATAAATGTTAAATTAGAAGAGACGATTTTTAACAATGCATCATTACTTTTTTCGAAATTTATTAATTGTAGTATTGAGATGAGTCAATTAGATGGAGCAATTGATCTTCTTGGATCAATATTGTCTAATGGAACTAATGAAGTAATTTTAGGTACAAAAGTGTAGAACAGTTTTTGCATTTGGTGATTTATCTAAATTCGTATCATATTGAAGTATTAAATTTGAAAGGAAAGTTTGNTTTAGGTACAAAAGAACCATATTCAAATAAAACAATTTATAATATTCGAACACAAACTGGTGATGAACCGAATGCAGGAACTAATGCTGATGTTTTTCTGAAAGTGTTTGGTGAAAAAAAATCTACAAATAAACTTCAACTTCAACCAATTGATTTTATGGCAGAAAAATTTGAAAAAGGACGAATGAATGAATTTACATATGAATTCGATGATCTTGGCGAAGTCTGCCATTTGTTTTTCTTTTAAATTAGTTATGAATTACTTTTATAGATTGAATCTGTAATTATCGGACATAATGAAGAAAATCCCGGCGCAGGATGGTATTTAGATTGGATTGAAATTGATATATCGATGTATAATAAAATTTATAAGTTAGATTTTTTTGGGAGGTGTTTTGTTATTTCGTATTTTTTCTTTTCTTTCGTAGATTTTCTTGCTATTGCTGGTTAGGCAAAGATGAAGATGACGGTGAAACCGTTCGTCAATTAACAGTTTCAAATGTTACCGGAGCATCAGTTACTAGTAAGTAGAAAAATAACTGAATAGATCTTCTTCTCTCTCTCTATATATATAAAGAAGAATGTTTGTTTGATTCTTGTTCTCTATACATTCGGTCCCTGTAGGAGCTAGCGTCAAGAAATTTTGCGTGACGCTCTTAATTAAATCCAGGAGAAGGTCGACAGGGAGTTCGCGCAGCTAAAGGGAATGTGAGAGGGTGGTTGGATGAAATTTCACGACTTTTTTAAAGATACTCTTGAGTATTCTGCCAGATTTGCGACTATCTTCTTTCTGGCTATATCTCTTTATGCTATGCTTGGATCAAGAGCTACTGTCTAATTGAAAATTTCTACGACTGGCTTGCTGTCTGACGTCACTATGAAAGTATCAGAATATATTTCCTATCCGAAAAGTCGGAGTAGGCAGTTGTTTTCTCAGTAAGACGAAAACGAATGAAGAGTACAACTGAAATCTTCACGATTGGTCAGTCTATGTGTTGATCGTTTGAATTCTAGCGTAGTTTAATACTTAGTAATATTTCTTTAGTCACATTTCCAAAAAAAGACATCAAAACGAGAACTAAGTTTTGCAAAGATTTTTACTTGCTCCTAAAATGATGTAGAGATGATTCAAACAGAGATTGGCCAAGTAGGTTCGAAACCAATGTTTCCTGCGAGGATTAGAACGGGAGCGGGAGCAAGACTACTTTTTAAAACTATAATGACAATGAACACTTTTTTTTATTACGATCGATAGTTTATGCGTGTTTCTAGACCTTCTGTCGAATGTCGAATTACCAAAGTCATGAGTCAGACATTATTTTTTAAAACATTGGACAAATTATTACCTAGATATATTCAAAGTGCATCCGAGACTTAAAATAGAATTAAGATCTATTTTTGACTGAAACGTGGATAGAACAAGGATATTAGGGAGATGCTAATACCAAAATACAGAGAAAATATGTCTAGTAAGCAAAATCCGACTGCATTTTACGACGTCCAGGATCAGTAGTTTATATAGGAACTCATAACATCATCGTTTTCTAATATGTTCGGCATAAAATATGAAGTATTTTCATTAGTCATTTCATATTTTAGTGAAGCTAATTTGAAATATTTTTTATTTAGCTGTTTTATATATAATAACAGTTACCACTGGTGACAAGGATAGATCTGGTACAAATGCAAGGGTATTTTTAACAATTTATGGTGACACAGCAAGTTCAGGTAAAGGATAAAACATCTGTTTATTATAATAGGTCAAATTGTTTTTTGTTCTAGGCGAACGCGAATTAAAAGAATCGACACAAAAGAAAAATACGTTTGAACAGGCAGAAGTATATTTAATTCTTTTGAAAATTTCGTTTCTAATAAATTTTCTTATAGCTGGACACTTTCCATATGCATATGGAATCATTAGGAACATTAAGAGAGATCTACATCCGACATGATAATACTGGCGTAAGATTATTAGACTCTCATTTTTATTATTTTTCTTATAATCTATAGCACAGTTGTATAGTTAGTGAAATCTTTGATTATTGGATTGTCATTTATGCGTGTCAGTCAAGAGGACAATAATTGAGATGTACAGTATGAAGTCTCCGCTGTTTCTGTACCTTATTGTCATTCCTATTTTTCCAAAATTGATATGACCAATTTCTCTAATTATAACATATTGAAAGATCATTACTGAAATATACTAAAATCTTTCGTATATCTCTATTAGTTTTGTCCTGGATGGTATCTTGAACATGTTATGATCCATGATTCTAAAGCAAATCAAGAGTAAATATGAGAATTATTCAACAGATTTGATTTATTTTTGAATTTAAGGTATTTTTTTCCAGTTCAAGACTGGTTGCGAGAAGGCAAAGGTGATGGTACGATTTTCCGAAAAGTATTGGCTTCTGCCAGTAGACAATTTGATTTACCAAGAACTATATCTCAATTATCATTTATTCGTGATGAACAAATCAAAAGTAAATTTTTTTAATTTTCAGATTGTTTCCTATTTGAAAGAGAGGATTATAGCATCGTAAATACGATAGTTAAAATGCTAAAAGTTTGTTTGTTTGTTTACACAATCCAGTCCGATTGCAACATTTTATAAATCAATGTATCTAACATTTTCTTGCGGTTTTATACAAAACTGAAATTAATTTGTTTTACAGTTTGTTAGAATTTTATGAAAAGTTACTGATAGTGAAAACTCTTATAATTCTTCCGGAAAATGGTCAGCTGTAATGACAAACTGGTTGAGTAGTTGACCGCTTCTCACGGTATAGATGTTTATTGACTACTCTACATGACCAGAATGTGTCTTTTTCACAATAAGACACGCGCTTATATAGAGAAGAGGAAAGAGAGATATGACCCGGAGATAGTATGATATAGAGGTGAGAGGATAAAGAACAGAAAGAGATGAACGATATNGAAAATGGTCAGCTGTAATGACAAACTGGTTGAGTAGTTGACCGCTTCTCACGGTATAGATGTTTATTGACTACTCTACATGACCAGAATGTGTCTTTTTCACAATAAGACACGCGCTTATATAGAGAAGAGGAAAGAGAGATATGACCCGGAGATAGTATGATATAGAGGTGAGAGGATAAAGAACAGAAAGAGATGAACGATATCATTATCGTTACATCAGCGAATCTAAGAAATGAACGCTAAGTTGTTTTTATCCGTCATTTTATTCAAATATAGCATTTTACACTGCTTATGAAATTTGTGTTATTACTTTGGACGATGAATTCCATGTTGATACAAATACTAAGGTGTATATGGTCGTGTTTGGTGACAGTAGCCATACAGGTTCGATGGATTTATTTAATTTAATTTAAACATCGTTTTTTTTAAACAAGTAACGCTCATCCGGTGGATTCGCTGACACTCTTCTGAAAGAATTAGAAAAATTCTAGATAAAACCTTCTACGTAGATCTCAATCTTGTTGGCTTCGAATTGAAGTCACTCCTATACACATTCGTTCCTGTTAATCCCTGTTTACTTTATTCATGTCGAATTACTTTCAATTCGTTTGTCGAAAGATAAAAACAAAAGGTACACTGTTTCTAGGCATTTCTTCATCGACTCTCTCCCGACTATTTAAAATCAAAAATCAATTTACCTACACTTATTTTATCTTTTCTAAGCAACTCAAACAAACGCCTAGTCCTTCTCCCGTACGTTCTCGCTTTACTATTTTGACTTCATTCAGGCGAAGATGTTATCCAAAAATGACCTAATCCTTGAAAACCAATTCGCGACTCAAAATAGAAGAACTTTTCACCGGCATACGCTTTGCTGTAAAAGATTTCGAACTTCCCTTCACGATCGAGAAAGCTACCGGATATGTTCTGGCGGATCGGCGGTTAAGTTTTGTCCAAGGAAACATAAGACCATATGAAAATAGCTAAAACCTGTTCTGTAAAATATTACCCTTTAAATCGATGTCTAATCGCTCTTCGGTTTTCCTACAGTCTGACATTCACGTTAATCGTTACATGTCCACTGTCCTCTCATTCTCTTCAAAATCACTTTCAAAACGAATCAACTCGTTTCCTTCCATTCTCTGTTAAAAAATCACCAACTTTCTTCTACTGTGACTGTCGAAATCAACACTTGACAGTGGAAGTATTATTTTGGATGGGCTAGCATGATATAATGTTTGTGTAGTATAGATTTTAATATAATTACGAAGTCACTAATATGCTGATGAGCACGAAGATTCAACAATCGGACGTTAGTCAGCTTTTTCGTTTTGATCTGCATACAGCTGTTTAAAACAGTGTCGCCTAAAAAGGCTTTCTTGCAAGAAAATCTCTTTGTCTGAAAAAAAACAGAATAGAAATTCTTTATTAAAAAAACTAACATCGGATTCAAGATTATCGACGTCGATTACCTTGGGTTAATAGTTTCCTAAGAACCATTGTTGCCTTTTCATTGATTTATAAAATGCTGCAATCTGACTGGACTAAAGCAACAAACTTTAACGATTTTCATCGAGATTATCATTTTTTCTTTCAGAAGAGGGAATGATAGATCAAATTCCATTGGAAGTATCAAAGACGAATGAAGATTCACTGGAGGAAGGTCAGTCATATATTGATCAACCAACACAGGTTAAGAATTAAGAATCTTTTTTCGAATAATCATATCTTTGTTTTTCTAAATTCAGAGGTGGTCGTGGTGGTCATGCTAATTTAGGCTTGCTATCGGATTGGTTGCTGAATCGTGTAGAAGTTTATATATTTCCTCTACTTAAAAGAGAGTATATCGGCTTAAACGCGCGTGACGCGATGACGTTTTGGCCAGAATATTTTCGTTTTTTCTCATACACTAACAAGCATAAAAAGCTTACTTCTTCGCTCATATATGCGTCCCTAATCGCACNTGTTTTCCAATATCTTCCAGATTGATTACTGCTTGACTTTGATAGAAAACTGTATTGCAACCGAATTCCGTTGTGATGTATCGTGCACCTTATAGAAAATATCATGCAAATAGAAATAGTGATGGTATAAACCTTCTTACCATAATTATTACTTGCTACAGCAATATCCTGAACTTTTGCCTGTAAATAGACTGGTATGAGTGATGAAACGATTACTCCAGTTATGACAAATAGCCCTGTCAAAATTAAACAGGTAGCCCAACATGGGGCCCATGTTGTTACTGATCTAAAATATTCAGGACAAAGGAAAGCATGAGCTAAAAAGAAATCAACGACCTTGTATTCATACCCCCATATTCCAGTCGAGTTGTTGTTCGAAGAATTGTTACTTCGATACGCCATTATATCTAAAATGAATAGGAACGGTAGAAACAAGTTCTATTAGATCCGTCGAAGGAATAAGCGTTCAGATTTCTAATATAGTATGTTGACCCTCTAGTTACGGCGTTTTCTAAGTGCATGTTGTGCATCTCGCTCTAAAATTGTGAGTGTGGAGTTCCCTTATTATAGGGAAATATTCAAAAGTATATCAAGATATTTTGATCCCACGCTAACATTAGGATAAGAAGGACCAACAGCGGTCGTTTCTATAGTCTAGATTATATTTTAATTGACATAATATGCGAAGAAGTTCAACGCCCATAAATGGGTTATTCACAGCCAAGGGTAAAAATATGTTTTTGTGTTTATACTCGAATATAAACTAGAAAATGACATAAATGAAATATTCAACATATTCTCGTCGATGTTCATGGCTAACTAAAAACAGAGGGCGAGTGTGGAAAATATTGATGTGAGGCTAGCACGAACAAACGATATGTTAGCTTTAAACGTTTTTACAAAGTATGTCCCGTCCATGAAAACTACACCATTCGATGCAGCATTAAATTCACAGTCGAATGATATAATTTCTAAGGACCGGAGTTATTTAGTAAAAAAGTTTTAGCTAACAAACTGATTGTTTGTTCTAGCTCCTTCGTGCTAGCTTAGCATCGATGTAGAAAATTTTATGATTGAAATTAATAGAGCTCATCGATTTTTCCTTGAAATAAATCTGATCAGGGCTGGAATACGCTCGCGTACGAATCCGTTTAAGAAAAGGTCGAATACATATATAAGATATCTTACATTAAGAACTATGGAACTATTTAAAGTGACAGTTTCGAAAAATCATGCATATGACATATTTTTTCCAACCGTAACCATAAAGAAAAATATTTTATTTTATATGTAGTAAGTATGTATTGAATTACAAGTTCAAATTCTTTACCATCCTCTATATTTTCATTCATCCTGCATATATTTATATGTCTTGGACAATAAGTCGAGTAAGATTTATATATGTTTCCTTATCAATCCTAAACTAGAAGGAGATGACTATGAAAAAACATATCCTAGAAGTAGTAGATTTCTTCGAAACTATCAACTTGAATGACTAGAATATTTCAATAATACGCAAATATGTGGCAAGATACAGTTTTTGCTACTACTGGAACATATCGATACTATTTCAAAACAATTCGGTCTACACCACCGAGAAAACAGCAATACGCCAAAACTAGAGTATCGTAAAGTATCACTAGAGTCACAGCTGAATCAAATGTTTTCCATCCGATCCGACAAGGTCCGATCGTCGAAACACTCGTCTTCGGATGTGGCGCACGACTGAAGTAAGAATCACCTGAGGTTGACTACTCAAGCTCATAATTCAGCGACACTCCGACCATGCGCCAACAATATCTTGCTGAAAAGCACAATTCAACTGGAGTATTGCTAAAATATATCGGAGTGCGGGTGGAGTAGACTACTGTATTCCTCGCGCGATTTAGAATGCGAGTGGAATAATGGAGTATCGTTGTTTCTCTCTTTGAACCTACTCACAGTCCTATACGAATATCTACCTTCCAAGTTCAATTAGGCAACAACACTATCCACCTCCATGTCCTACTGTCTGAAGAAGTATGTGAATAAAAAAACATACAGTAAATGAATACCTTTCATGGAAAAATATATGTATACACTAAAAACTGAAAAGGCCAGCACAAGAAGGTTATGTACCGCTTTTTTTATACATATAACTTAATCCGAGCTTCATACTTACCACATATCATCGAAGTTTCAATATGACAAGATTCGAAATAACACCAAATTATTTATTCCTCCATTTTCTCTATTCCTCACGCATGAGCGAGCGCGATCATCAACTTACATCTGCGTACGCAAAAACTCTTCACGCAGCAAAATCCATATCGCTGATCCTTAACAATATTCCCAATAGAGTATATACCTATTCATATGTGACAGCCGTCTTACATAAAAAAAAAGCCTTCTACTAGTGCTTCCTTATACCTAAAGACAGAACACGTATTGCTGATCGTAACCCGTCTTAAATCAAAATGCGCTTCAACGTTCCGTATCTCCCTTTCTTTGAAAATGCGCCTCACGATAATCTACCTGTATTTTTTAACAGGCATGTATTGCTGCTTCTCGCTGGGCTCAAAAATAAAAAAGTACGTATTACTGATCGTGACCTGTCTTGGATAGAAAATACGCATAAACATTCTGTATCTCTCTTTCATAGAAAATGCGCATCACGACGGTCTACCTGTAATTCATAACAAGCGTGTATTACTGCTTCTGACTGGTCTCAAATAAAAAAGTACGTATCACTGATCGTTACCTGTCTAAACTCGAAAATGCGCATCACGAGGCTCTGCCTGTATTTTATAACAAGCATATATTGCTGCTTCTGGCTGGGCTCAAAAATAAAAAAGTACGTATTACTGATCGTAACCTGTCTTGACTCGAAAATGCGCATCAACTTTCTGTATCTCTCTTTCTTTGAAAATGCGTATCACGACGGTCTACCTGTAATTCATAAGAAGCGTGTATTACTGCTTCTGACTGGTCTCAAAAAAAAAGTACGTATTACTCATCGTGACGTGTCTTGGATAGAAAATACGCATAAACATTCTGTATCTCTCTTTCATAGAAAATGCGCATCAACTTTCTGTATCTCTCTTCCTTTGAAAATGCGTATCACGATAGTCTATCTGTAATTCGTAACAAGCATGTATTACTGCTTCTGGCTGCCCTGAAATAAAAAAGTACGTATTACTGATCGTGTCCTGTCTTGGATAGAAGATACGCATAAACATTCTGTATCTCTGTTTCATAGAAAATGCGCATCACGATGGTCTACGTTTGTTTCGGTGGAAGCGGTGAAGCGGATGATGAGCCCGGACGAATGGATCCCCTGACACGGGAGGCCTTTCTGTCTTGAAATGGTAGGGAATTATGGCAGGTCACTATAGAGGATGTTGACTAGGACTGTGATTTGTTGGCTTCCGATTGAGCGCACGATGTGCTGAGATTCCGATAGAGGAAGATGATATTGATTATATTTGTACATTGGGAGTAAATATGAATAGAAATAAGAGGATTATGAATGAGTGCGTGGAAAATCGAAAGCAAAAAAACGCAATAGACTATATCTGATGCAAGGAGAGAAAAGAAACAGTTACTACAAGAATTAAGGTAAATGTGAAGAATGAGGGAAAGAAAATGAACATACATGAATAATTATTTGGAAGTAATTTTGAGTGATGTTGCGTTTTATATGCTTGCAATAGTACTAGACGTTTAGTAAAGTTTCGATTTACATATGTTCAAAGCATGGCAGAGGTGCACTCCTGTTTTATGTTTTTGTCAAGTTCATCCAAACGTTTCAGTGCAGCGGCTTGTGCAGAAGTAGGTTGAAGTTGTAGTGTCTTCACGTCGAGAGGTCGAAAGATAACTGTATGATGCCCGTTCTTCACTCTGCTTAGTGGTACATATATCGATGCTACTTGCAGTGTCCCAGGTGGAACGTAAAGATCGACTAGGATTTTGTTCATTGTGAGCCCTTGCGTCTTGTATATAGTTAAAGCGAGGGCAGGTACAATGGGTAGTTGCGTTCTTGTAACTGGAATGATTTTGGTATTTTTCTCCCACGTTGCACTCGATCGAGTAGATGCTCGAAGAGTTGTTCCATAAGAACAGCGAATCGCTTTTTGATCAATGGAATAGGAATCAGTTTGGGACAAACACCGTGAGAATTTGTTTCTACTTGTGATGTATTCATTTTCACGAGTGCATACAATGATTTTCGTATGTAGATCGTATTTGAGGGAAATACTTCGCTTTTTATCTTGAAATCGCTCGGATCCTCCTGATCATCGTATACGAGCTCTCGATGGATTCCTTGTGTACCATTCGAAAGTCCTAATTCACACTAGGGAGGAGCGGGTTACTCAGACCCGGGCTCGGATCCGGATCCGGCTTTAGATTAGCTTGAGATTTCAAAAATATGAAATAATATGAGACTCAGAATACGTAACAGTAGATTAGTTGTATATAACCTGTATATTTATCTTTCCAAAAATCGACAACATCAGCATATCTCATCATTTTCTGACAAATAGTAATTAATTGTTCACGTTTTTCGTCGTATAAATGATCAGCATGTCGACTAACCTAATGAAAAAAGGAACAGTATACTTTCTCTGCATTCACGATAGATTGGAAGATTAATGTACTTACTATCGAAGAGTGTGGAAGTAAATTTCTAATATTAATTTCATGCGATATGGGTAAGCATCGACCAACATTGAAAATGTTTTGTGCCAGATTTCTAAAGCTCATACCATTGATTGTCTTGAACGGTCGGCAATCAAGCACAACTAATTCAGTACAAGCAGCGTTGATTTCCTGTCTAATCCGATTCGGAATAGCAAGTTCGTTTTTGAATGATTTATAAAATAGATTAATTGTTGACTGAGTATTAGCAGGTGTTGCCTTCATATCGTGACAATGATTGATATGCTTTGACGAAGAACTCGTTTCATAAGAGTGCTTGTAAACAAATAATCATTCACACTTATGACAAATAACATATTTTTGCTTCGCATCGTTCACATAGATGCAACTAAAACTATTCCATACAGCTGAGGACTTTGACGTTATCGCCGGCTTCACGATTTTCAATGATGAATTTTCATTATCAATCAATTCTTGAATTTCTTCTTTGGTTAGCATAATGTTTATATGATTAAAATTAAAACAAAAATTCAGTGTGCTTTTGCAAGCATCAAATCGATTAGTAGAGCAATAGTGATACAACACAGTAAGAATAAATATGGACGATCAGATCACAAGTAATAGTGCACATTGTAAAGATTTTTCTACTGGTAACCAATTAAAACTAGTCACGAAGTTATTTCTTTACGTTTACTTATACACAGAGGGTGCTATATATTGGTAAAAATAATCCGGGTCCGGGTCCATTTTATTTCGAATTCTCCGGTTCGATTCGATTAGTCTCTGAATCAGATCCAATTCGACTCGGTTCGGTTTCGACCTCTGGATCGTACCGGGTCCAAAAAAATGTGGACCCGCTACTCCCTAGTTCACACGCAATGTTATCGGTGAGAAGTACAGGTGTGTTGAGTCCCAAGGCTAAGAGACCGAGTAGAAGCTCGGTCGTGTTATCTCAGAGATGGATGTTACTTCGAAGTTCGTTTATGAAGATTAATGATTACGTCGCCGGATATTGAAGAGGATATTTTATTTATCCCATACTTATACGCTTGACTAAAGCCGATGTCATACGGTCATACAGGTTTTTTCTGAAAATCGGTATTCTTTATTTGGGAAAAACGATTTTTAATCCTAAAAAAACTAACGCCAAATTCGATCTTCTCGACCCCAAAGCCCTTCGCCCGCGACCCTTCTAAAAACGTCCTTTGCTTAAAAAATTGATCTATAAAAGAATTTAACAAGCTCACATGAGATTCTAGCTCTCCGACCTCAATAACCCACCGGTCAAATTTTATAATAAAAAAAATTTTCGTAAAAAAATAGCCCTTCGTCTAAACAATACTTTTCTTTCAAAGATCGAGAACACTGAAACCAGATTCGAAGTCTCCGCATCGAAAAATCGATTTTGCCGTGTTTTTTTACCCTGCGGACACACAATCAAGTAAGCTGACAATTAATATTTACGGGAATCTTCGCTGCGAGAAAGAGAACAATTGACGTTACACAACAGCGAACGATGATATTCAAACAACAGAAGCGCGCTCTACAACATGAATAGATGAATGAGGAAAAAATGTGTAAACTAGTTTCTTCGTTTCAGACTAGTACTAGTGACAGTTATTTGTTGACTTCGCCATTTGGAATTGAACAGTTTCATCAATTCACAACGAAACAGTTTACTCGATAGAGTGAACAGATAAAAACTTAAACATGGAACTGTAAGAGACACGAAACCACAAACGTTGTAAAACAAATTGTCTTTAGCTGATTGAAGATCATCGATGACTAAACTTGATCGGACTGACGTATAAATGAATTGTACCGATGGTAGACTTGCTGTGAGCATGAATATGACACATTGAACAAACATCATCTGAATCAGCTGACGATCTGTAGTTTTGCGACGTTGATTCTCAGTTCGAACTGCAACATTGGTTGCACCTGTGCGTTGAATCGATCCACGAATATGTTGAACAGTACGCAGACCGAAACAAAGCATGACTAGTGGTGGGCCAACGCTAAATATCACCAAATTCCACACGCCGAAAAACGTTTGATAGATGCCTGACATTGGAACACATGTTTGTTGGCGCATATTGATTTGAAAATAGACAGGAATATGAAAAAGAGCTATACCCACTAGTAAACTAGTCACAGGAATAGTACGAGAAGCAGAATGAAGACTACTGTAGGCGCGAAGTGTTGCAGAAGATGAACTGCATAGAAATCTGCAATACATAAAACAATGATGATTATAGTCTTGCATCCTCTTCTTTACCTATCAACACAAGCCAAAGCGGTAAACCAAGCATACTGTGCTCTATTGAAATATAAAAAATATCGCTGAAATAGCACTTCAACAAGTCTCTCCATTGATTACCTAGTCCATTGTTGTATAAATGTGATCACTTTGCATGCGATTAATGAATTCGTATAGATATTGATAGCATATCCAGCCTGTAAAAGCCGCAATGGTATATTAATGAGAACAACGCCGGCGCCACTCATCGATGCTGCCAAGAAGTACCATGTGCATGAATTTGAACGGAGCGTAGGTCGTGTAAATACATAGACACTGCATGTATGACCAATAGTGCCGAGACTGATCATCAAATAACACCAAACTTGTACGAAGATGATTGTATTCTGTCTAATGGTGGAGGCTTCCGTGATACTCACATTTGAAGACGACATTTTGCGAAGGAATGCGTTGACGGTAGTATACTAGTTTGACTTTTCTGAATGTGTAGTTGATAGAAATGCGAAACTACGTATTGTTATGACAGTTGGTGTTATTAACAAATCAGTAATCCTTCGTTACTTTAAGTAGAATCTGACACTTGCGAATCCATCTGTTAATTTACACCAAGTAGTGTCATTCCATATCCTTTTTTGTATTTGAAAAGGCCAAAGATTCATTAATTTCAATGGAAATCAGGTCAGATTTCATTAGCACACTGGTACTGCTAACAACATTCACATTCATTCCAAAAAACGACCAGTTTTCTTGTTGTTAGATGAATTTTAGAAAAGAAATTAGCTTCCTCTTATCCAAAAAGCAGTGGGGTTCTGGGTATAGGAAAATGATGCCTTCCATTAGATGAGGACAACTTGTTAACACTTATTTACCTGATAAGACCTAGCGAATATTAGATGCATAACGCTTGAAATGCTATGATTTCTCAGCGTTAATCGTCTAAATACAATTTCATATCACTAATCACTGCCTTCCAGTCTAGACAATCCATATATATTTGTTTTCGATCTTTACTATAGCTATATGGTTACATTCAATGTATCAAAAATATTAAGCAAGCATGCACAAATAGACGAGAACAAAAAGAGATGAGATATAACATCACCCATGACTTAGGGTCGGAGTACAAATACGGGGTATTCGAATGCTTTTGTAATCAAATTACATCCTACCGACACCCACACCCTATACCTCTCATCGCTGTTTGAATTAGCGCCCTTCTTTTCTTCCAAAGTTCAGTTTGAAATATAATAGACCATTGCATGCTTAGTCCCATGCTCTGACGATGAAATATACCATACTTAAAAATCCCGGCCCGCCACTGCTCATGAATGATGATTCTAGATGAATTCGCACAGGTCTTGCAGCATTTATTGTATGATTCGGATGAGTTTGGGTGTTAGATGAGGGTGGGTGAAATTTTTTTAATGATTGGAATCGATAATGATCATCGAGTTGTATCTGGAAGTGAAGAAACGAACCCGTGTGTGTTTGTCTGAAATTTTCGCGTTTCTTAAAGTTTTTTTTTGCATTTTTTATGAATAAGGAAAGTTATTTTCTCGGAATATTTTTTAGAATAGATAGAGTTCAGCGAGTGCCACCTGGAACGAATCTGATCAGAGTTGGAATGCAATCGTGTGCGAATCCTTTCAAGAAAAGGTCGAATCAGTGTCCAAGATATCTTACATATTGATTGTTGTTGTTTGATCGAATTCGAATTCGAACATGAATTATCTTTTTCATCGTGAATTTAATTTTTGGATTTTTCAAATGATGTTTTTCTGTTGTCTTTTATCCTTTTTATCGAATTCATAACGAATAAGAAAGATTTCTCTTGAAAAAGAAACTTCATTATATTTGTAAGATTTAAGACTTCTTCGTTCGAAAAATTTCCATTTATACCGACATTTTCATTCATATTTGATGAAATCTTTTTTACAGAAAAAGGTATGACATTTCTTTGGTTTGTTATATCTAATTTATTGATCAAACGTCGGAAATTTTGCCATATTGAAGACAAATAACATCGATCTCTTTTTCGTTTTATACAATGTTCTTTTCGAATAGTAAAAGATGTTTCGGAAGTGATGGTTTCCCAAGATAATATTCAATCTGATCATTGAAATATGATATTAACCTTATAGGATCATAAGGGGGTATCGTTCACAATTTCGTAACAACAGCTATGACAGGAATCAAAGTCACAGCCAACACACACTTTTAGGCAATATATATCGACTTGATTACTTAACAAGAAATCAAGTAATAACACAACTGAATCGATACAGTTAAAGACAAGCCCGCCACAAAAATAGAATATCGTCAAATACGTGAGGATCCAGACAAAAATTTCATCTAGTTAACTTGGTACGCTAATAATTCAGTTATCATCACCGAAGCCAATTCGAAGACTGCTATAACAAAACACAGAAAACTATCGCCTACGACACCCTTATCGCAGTTCGAGATCAACATGCAACATTCCCATCATGAGAACGATCCCGTTTCCGACTTAATAGTTCTTCCAATTGCCAGATCAACGTCAAAAACCACCCAAATAGCTTTTACCTCCGCGCAACCTCAACTAACACAGCCAATGAATGAATAGAACGTGATTATATATTAGTTTATCGTATCAAAATATAATATTTGACACTTTGACAGAGTTACAGATGTTCAAAAATAAACTGATATGTCATACATATTCGATATTTTATTATTGATTGTTAGTTATTAGTTAAATATAGAAGATAAGATTATGTCAATCGAAATTAATTAAAGCTCATTCTAGTGTACTATAAAACGAGATGAACTCATCAACAATGGAATCATTTGAACGCACGATTAAAATAAAATGGCAGATCATCACGACACTCATAAAAAAAGAGGGCACTCTTGTTTTGAATGGATTCAATTGATCGCAACAATAAGTATTCCTATTATAATTGCGATATATACAATTATCGAAAATAATAATTCTGCATCAATTGCTGCTGATAACAATCGTAAAGACAGGGAAATCGCGAATAATAATCGAAGATCTGAATTTGACTTATCTCAACAAAGTCAACAGAAAGAACGTGATCTTGCTGCTGATCAACAACAAGAAGATATTCTTGTGAAATATCAAACTTTTCTTTCAAATTTAATACTTCAATATGGTAAGGATTTAGAGAAATCATCAAATGTAAAAACTGTTCTACACTTTATGACACTTACTGCGTTAAATCAATTGGATATACGACGAAAACGTATACTTATCCGAAGTCTTCATGATGCAAATTTAATTACTTACAAACGAAATGACAACAAAGATTATCCAAGTGCTGTAACACTTGCATCAATCGATTTCAAAGATATAACATTCGGTTCACCACTCAATTCACCAGACGAATATCCCTTGCATCAATACATTCATTGGAAGTACCTTTGGTTACCAGATGCTATTCTAACAAATGCATCATTTCGTCATACAAATTTAGAATGTGCTACTTTTACTCGAGCTCATATGGATTCTGTGGATTTTAGCTTTGCCATTCATCCAATATCAAAATGTTTCGATGATCTTCGTGAAGTTGCAACAGATTTTACGCGTGCTTCATTAGTTAACGCTAATTTACGCAATGCTAAATTTCGTTCTATTGATTTTTCTCGAGCTAATTTAACATTTGCCAATATGCGTGGATTTTCTTGTGAAATGTGTAAATTTTCGAATACGATATTATTTCAAGCTGATTTAAGTTTGTCTTACTTTTATCATAGTTTGCTTATTAATCAGTCACTTGTGGATTTCTCTGGTGTTAAATTAAAACAAGCAGATATTCATGGAGCATATTTTCGATCGATAGACTTTCAGTATTCGGATTTGTCTCACTCTCAATTGTCACGCGTAACAATCAGAAACAGTATATTTAGTAGAACAACAATGAAAAATTGTTCTTTTATAAAAAGCGTCATTCAAGAAACACTATTTGAAAATACAATATTAAATACAATTGATTTTAGTTATACTAAATTATATAATGTTACATTTAATAATTCTAATATGACCAACGCGAATTTCAGTTTTATTAAATGTGTTTATTGTGCTTTTATAAATGTTAAATTAGAAGAGACGATTTTTAACAATGCATCATTACTTTTTTCGAAATTTATTAATTGTAGTATTCATATGAATCAATTAGATGGAGCAATTGATCTTCTTGGATCAACATTGTCTAATGGAACTAATGAAGTAATTTTAGGTACAAAAGAACCATATTCAAATAAAACAATTTATAATATTCGAATACAAACTGGTGATGAACCCAAAGCAGGAACTGATGCTGATGTTTTTCTGCAAATGCTTGGTGAAAAAAATTCTACAAATAAACTTCAACTTCAACCAATTGATTTTATGGCAAAAAAATTTGAAAAAGGACGAATGAATGAATTTACATATGAATTCGATGATCTTGGCGAAGTCTGCCATTTGTTTTTCTTTTAAATTAGTTATGAATTACTTTTATAGATTAAATCTGTAATTATTGGGCATAATGAAGAAAATCCCGGTGAAGGATGGTATTTAGATTGGATTGAAATTGATATATCGATGCGTAATCAAATTTATAGGTTAGATTTCTTCGGAACTGTTTTATTACTTCGTGTTCTTTCTTTTCTTTCGTAGATTTCCTTGCTATTGCTGGTTAGACAAAGATCAAGATGACGGTGAAATTGTTCGTCAATTAACATTTTCAAATGTCACTGGAGCATCAATTACTAGTAAGTAGAAAAATAACTGAATAGATTTTCTTCTCTCTCTCTATATATATATATAAAGAAGAATGCTTGTTTGATTCTTGTTCTCTATACATTCGGTCCCTGTAAGAGTTAGCGTCAGCAAATTTTGCGTGATGCTCTTATTTAAATCCAGGAGAAGGTCGACAGGGAGTTCGCGCAGCTAAAGGAAATGTGAGAGGGTGGTTGGATGAAATTTCACGACTTTTTTAAAGATACTCTTGAGAATTCTGACAGATTTGCGACTATCTTCTTTCTGGCTATATCTCTTTATGCTATGCTTGGATCAAGAGCTACTGTCTGACCTCACTATGAAAGTATCAGAATATATTTCCTATCTGAAAAGTCGGAGTAGGCAGTTGGTTTCTCAGTGAGACGAGAACGAATAAAGAGTACAACTGAAATCTTCACGATTGCGTACAAGAGATCCCACGATTGAATTCTAGCGTAGTTTAATACTTAGTAATATTTCTTTAGTCACATTTCCAAAAAAGATGTATCAAAACGAGAACTAAGTTTAGCAAAGATTTTTGCTTGCTCCTAAAATGATGTAGAAATGATTCAAACAGAGATTGGCCAAGTAGATTCGAAACCAATGTTTCCTGCGAGGATTAGAACGGGAGCGGGAGTAAGACTACTTTTTAAAACTATAATGACAACAAACACTTCTTTTTACTGCGACCTATAGTTTATGCGTGTTTCTAGACCTTCTGTAGAATGTCGAATTACCAAAGTCATGAGTCAGACATTATTTTTTAAAACATTGGAAAAATTATTATCTAGATATATTCAAAGTGCATCCGAGACTTAAAATAGGATCAAGATCTCTTTTTGACTGAAACGTGAATAGAACCAGGATAGTAGCGAGATGCTAATACCAAAATACAGAGAAAAGTGACCAGTAAGCGAAATCCGACTGCATCTTACGACGTCCAGGATCAGTAGTTTATATAGGAACTCATAACATCATCATTTTCTAATATGTTCGGCATAAAATATGAAGTATTTTCATTAGTCATTTCATATTTTAGTGAAGCTAATTTAAAATATTTTTGATTTAGCTGTTTTATATGTAATAACAGTTACCACTGGTGACAAGGATAGATCTGGTACAAATGCAAATGTATTTTTAACAATTTATGGTGATAGAGCAAATTCAGGTAAAGAATAAAACATCTATTTATTATAATAGGTCAAATTGTTTTTTGTTCTAGGCGAACGCGAATTAAAAGAATCGACAAAACCGAAAAGTCAGTTTGAACAGGGAAAAGTATATTTAATTCTTTTGAAAATTTCGTTTCTAATAAATTTTCTTATAGATCGATACTTTTCATATGCATATGGAATCATTAGGAACATTAAGAGAGATCTACATCCGACATGATAATACTGGCGTAAGATTATTAGACTCTCATTTTTATTGTTTTTCTTATAATAATCTATAGCACAGTTGTATAGTTGGTGAAATCTTTGATTATTGGATTGTCATTTATGCGTGTCAGTCAAGAGGACAATAATTGAGATGTACATTATGTAGTCCCCGCTGTTTCTATACCTTATTGTCATTCCTATTTTTCCAAAACTTTTATGAAAAATTTCTCTAATTATAACATATTGAAGATCATTACTAAAATATACTAAAATCTTTCGTATATCTCTATTAGTTTTGTCCTGGATGGTACCTTGAACATGTTATGATCCGTGATTCTAAAGCAAATCAAGAGTAAATATGAGAATTATTCAACAGATTTTATTTATTTTTGAATTTAAGGTATTTTTTTTCAGTTCGAGACTGGTTGCGAGAAGGCAAAGGTGATGGTACGATTTTCCGAAAAGTATTGGCTTCTGCCAGTAGACAATTTGATTTACCAAGAACTATATCTCAATTATCATTTATTCATGATGAACAAATCAAAAGTAAATTTTTTTAATTTTCAGCCTGTTTCCTATCTGAACGAGAGGATTATAGCATCGTAAATACGATTGTTAAAATGCTAAAAGTTTATTTGTTTGTTTACATAATCCAGCCCGATTGCAGCATTTTATAAATCAATGTATCTAGCATTTTCTTGCGGTTTTATACAACTGAAATTAATTTGTTTTACAGTTTGTTAGAATTTTATGAAAAGTTACTAATAGTGAAAACTCTTATAATTCTTCCAGGAAAATGGCCAGCGAATCTAAGAAATGAGCGCTAAGTTGTTTTTATCCGTCATTTTATTCAAAAATAGCATTTTACACTACTTATGAAATTTGTGTTATTAACTTGGACGATAAATTCCATGTTGATACAAATACTAAGGTGTATATGGTCATATTTGGTGACAGTAGCCATACAGGTTCGATGGATTTATTTAATTTAATTTAAACATCATTTTTATAAACAAGTAGCGCTCATTCGGCGGATTCGCTGGCCCTCTTCTGAAAGAATTAGAAAAATTCTAGATAAAACCTTCTACGTAGGTCTCAATCTAGTTGGCTTCGAATTGAAGTCACTTCTATGCACATTCGTTCCTAGTAATCCCTGTCTACTTTATTCATGTCGAATTACTTTCAATTCCTTTGTCGAAAGATAAAAACAAAAGGCACACTGTTTCTAGATATTTCTTCATCAACTCTCTCCCGACTATTTAAAATAAAAAAACAATTTACCTAGACTTATTTTATCTTTTCTAAGCAACTCAAACAAACACCTAGTCCTTCCCTCATACGTTCTCGCTTCGCCATTTTTACTTCATTTGGACGAAGATATTATCCAAAAATGACTTATTCCTTGAAAAACAATTCGCAACTCAAAATAGAAGAATTTTTCACCGGCATACGCCTTGCTGTAAAAGATTTCGAACTTCCCTTGACGCTCGAAAAAGCTACCGGATATGTTCTGGGGGATCGGCGGTTAAATTTTGTCCAAGGAAACTTAAGACCATATGAAAATAGTCAAAGCCTGTTCTTTAAAATATTACTCTTTAAATCGACGTCTGATCGCTCTTCGGCTTTCCTCCAGTCTGACCACTCACGTTAGTCGTTACATGTCCAATTTCCTCTCATTCTCTTCAGAATCACTTTCAAAACGAATCAACTTGTTTCCTTCCATTCCCTGTTAAAAATCGCCAACTTTCTTCTGCTGTGACTGTCGAAACCAATACTTGACAGTGGAAATATTATTTTGGATGGCTAGCATGATATGATGTTTGTGTAATATAGATTTTAATATAACTACGAAGTCACTAATATGCTGATGAGCACGAGGATTCAACAATCGGACGTTAGTCAGCTTTTTCGTTCTGATCTGCATACAGCTGTTTAAAACAGTGTCGCCTAAAAAGGTTTTCTTGCAAGAAAATCTCTTTATCTGAAAAAAAACCAGAATAGAAATTCTTTATTAACAAACTAACATCGGATTCAAGATTATCGACGTCGATTCCCTGGGCTAATAGCTTCCTAAGAACCATTGTAGCCTTTTCATTGATCTATAAAATGCTGCGATCTGACTGGACTAAAGCAACAAACTTTAACTATTTTCATCGAGATTATCATTTTTTATTTCAGAAAAGGGAATGACAGATCAAATTCCATTGGAAGTATCAAAGACGGATGAAGATCCACTGGAGGAAGGTCGGTCAGATATTGTTCAACCAACAGAGGTTAAGAATTAAGAATCTTTTTTCAAATAATCAAATCTTTGTTTTTCTAAATTCAGAGGTGGTCGTGGTGGTCATGCTAATTTAGACTTGCTATCGGATTGGTTACTGAATCGTGTAGAAATTTATATATTTCCTCTACTTAAAAGAGAAAATATACGCACAAAGGGTTAATGTTCGTTCGTTTTTTGTCCGTTCGCTTTTGTTTGTTCGTTTACGTCATATTAAAAAAAATAAAATTCTTATGAGGGTTGACCGAAGGGTAACCGGAGTCGAGAAATTCGAATCTGACATAACCGTAACATTCATGGTATACGATATTTATCAAATGAGTATGCACATTTAAGATATGTTTCTATAAGAAAAGTAAGAATTTCAGTTTCATCACTGTAATTTGTGAGTGTTGTATCATAGGGTGAGAGTGCCGGTGTCGGTAGGATCTGATTTGGTTACAAGGGCATTCGAATACTTCCCTATTTGTACTGTGACCCTAAGTCATGCGTGATGTTATATCTCATCTCTTTTTGTTCTCGTCTATTTGCGCATGCTTGCTTAATATTTTTGATACCTTGAATGTAACCATATACCTATAGTAGAGATGGAAAGCAAATACATATGGATTGTCTAGACTGGTAGGCAGTGGTTAGTGATATGAAATTGTATTTAGACGATTAACGCTGAGAAATCATAGCATTTCAAGCGTTATGCATCTCATGTTTGCTAGGTCTGATCAGGTAAATAATTGTTAACAAGTTGTCCTCATCTAATGGAAGGCATCATTTTCCTATACCCGTAACCCCACTGCTTTTTGGATGTGGGTGAGGATGCGTTGAAAAAAGATAGTGTACTTTTATCCATCGAAATGTGTAGGTTATTTAAGCATTTCATCAGCTTCAAATCGAATACATAATTGAATTCAACTGTTCTCTCTGCGAAACGAGGATCATGCATCGAGTAAATATCACGGAAAAAAATGTGCGTCCTTCGGATTTCATCCGAAAGTTATGTGTGCTGGAAAAAGTGTACCAGATAAGAGACATAACGACTCGTAAGGAAATATCAATTTTTCTTTTAAGAACCCAGGATTCGCCCGTCCAATCAGTCTACACCGTCAAAAATTTGATCACGGCCACATGAATCTTTCAGAAGTTATCGTAGAAATGAACCGATGGAGGACACTGATAGATCTTAGTAGTGTGCTCGTTTTTTCAGTATGCTCCGGGGATAGGATGCTTCAAATCTATCGTCAGTAAAATATTGTTGGTACTTTTGAGTACGCTAAATTAAAAGCCGGATTCAATTTAAAAAGAGCAGTTGAATTTCTAACAGATTTCTACGCTGTATATCCATGCATGAAATATTCTGACAGGTGGTGTTACATAACTACCTCGATCATCTGATTTATTTCGATGTTCTTTCTTTTCTATGTACCTCTCTTTGTTTCTATACATATGATTCGTTCTTTCTTCTTCATCTGGGCACTTTTGTTCCCAAGTGAATTTGGACCTATACGTTCTTTTTGTCGTATGGACACAAGGAGAAGTTCCTAGTTGTAACGATAGTGATATCGTTCGAGGAGGTGGAGAATCTCAAATTATTACCAGTTTTCACCAAGAACCTCTTGTGAAAATTTTGCACTACGTTAGAAAAAAACGACTAAGTTCCTGTTCAAATCAAAGCCATACTAGTATCTTCTAAGCGCGAGATTCACTTCTCTATAAAAATTACAAATTTCTAAAGCCAGTGGATATGCAGCAGTAACTATACCCCTGTTCGTTGTGAAGGTGGCAGATATCCAGACATCAGATATTTACTTTCCCATGGAAATTGCAAATTTCTAAAGCCAGTGGATATGCAGCAGTAGCTATACCCCTGTTCGTTGTGAAGGTGGCAGATATCCAGACATCAGATATTTACTTTCCCATGTAAATTGCAAATTTCTAAAGCCAGTGGATATGCAGCAGTAGCTATACCCCTGTTCGTTGTGAAGGTGGCAGATATCCAGACATCAGATATTTACTTTCCCATGTAAATTGCAAATTTCTAAAGCCAGTGGATATGCAGCAGTAACTATACCCCTATTCGTTGTGAAGGTGGCAGATATCCAGACATCAGATATTTACTTTCCCATGGAAATTGCAAATTTCTCTTCTCAAGCGAATAGATGAACGATGCCGATGAAAATGTATTATGGAATTTTGCCATAAAATGTGTTCGATTAGCGCAGATTATGTGCAACGGGTGATTGAAATGTAATTATCATAGTTTATTTTATGTCTGAATACCATATGTGTGTTGAGAAGCCGATGGTATACCCAAGTGAAAATGTGTCCAGAGGGTCCGATCGATCCCGTTTATTTCCAACAGAAAGCTGTCGGAAATTCACCGGGATCCCAATCAACGGAATCGGACATTGGAACAAATCGGCACGTGTACATAATCGATCTATATCCTGTCGGATTTCGGTGATTGGTTTGATTCACCTGTGTACCTATCAATATGTATTTGTTGTATGTCTAGAGTAGTATTGGTGGAAATAATTGAACATAAATATCTGAACCGATTTGAACCAGAATGTTAACTGGATTAGTTTGAAGGAAATAACGGTAGTTACATAATTAAAACGTGTTGAGATGAGAAAGACTGCAAGTTGATAATTCATGTTGGAACGTAAGATAAAATTGCAAAATGTGTGGCGTGTGCGAGTTTGTTGACGAACATCAGCCGAAGATGTTGAAAAAATTACTTCAAAGGAGCGAAGTCGAAAAAACTCGTGATGCATACGTGAACTAGTGCCTCTCATTTAAGTTATTTAAGAATGGATACATATGTAATCAGATCGTGTAGAATCTGCATAACTAGACGATCACATGAAGATATAATTATATACCTTCGGCGTAGAGTCACAAGCAATAAATAGAACGACAAAAAGAATTTGAACAATCAAGTTTTTTGTCNGATATGCTTGTGTTTTATCCATATAATCGTTAGATTTTTTGTTATAATCATCGATCATTCCTAAATGGAATACTTTGGATGTATCTGTTTTACGTAATAGAGGAGGTGGAGAATCTCAAATTATTACCAGTTTTCACCAAGAACCTCTTGTGAAAATTTTGCACTACGTTAGAAATAAATGACTAAGATCCTGTTCAAATCAAAGTCATACTAGTATCTTCTAAGCGCGAGATTCACTTCTCTATATTAATTGCAAATTTCTAAAGCCAGTGGATATGCAGCAGTAGCTATACCCCTATGTGTTGCGAAGGTGGCAGATATCCAGACATCAGATATTTACTTTCCCATGTAAATTGCAAATTTCTCATCTCAAGCGAATAGATGAACGATGCCGATGAAAATGTATCATGGAGTTTTGCCATAAAATGTGTTCGATTAGCGCAGATTATGTGCAACGGGTGATTGAAATGCAATTATCATAGTTTTATTTTATGTCTGAATACCATATGTGTGTTGAGAAGCCGATGGTATACCCAGGTGAAAATGTGTCCAGTGTGCCCGATCGATCCCGTGTATTTCCAACAGAAAGCTGTCGAAAATTCACCGGGATCCCAACCAACGGAATCGAACATTGGAACAAATCGGCACGTGTACATAATCGATCAATATCCTGTCGAATTTCGGTGATTGGTTTGATTCACCTGTGTACCTATCAATTTGTATTTGTTGTATGTCTAGAGTAGTATTTGTGGAAATAATTGAACATAAATATCTGAACCGATTTGAACCAGAATGTTAACTGGATTAGTTTGAAGGAAATAACGGTAGTTACATAATTAAAACGTGTTGAGATGAGAAACACTGCAAGTTGATAATTCATGTTGGAACGTAAGATGAAATTGCAAAATGTGTGGAGTGTGCGAGTTTCTTGACGAACATCAGTCGAAGATGTTGAAAAAATGACTTCGAAGAAGCGAAGTCGAAAAAACTCGTGATACATAGCTGAATTAGTGCCTCGCATTTAAGTTATTTAAGAATGGATACATATGTAATCAGATCGTGTAGAATCTGCATAACTAGACGATCACATGAAGATATAATTATATACCTTCGTCGTAGAGTCACAAGCAATAAATAGAATGATAAAAAGAAATTGAACAATCAAATTTTTTGTCCAATATTTTCGATTTACAAAAGTTTAAACTTTTAAAAGTGTTTCGAAGCGTGTTTTTGATATATCATCGA
>CAJNOJ010000723.1:5753-27667 GCA_905250025.1 Adineta ricciae | reverse complement strand
TCAACCGACCCCCTTATTCGAAAAAATGATGTTGTGGACAGTCACGTATTCGATGACTCGATTGTCCACATTTGAAACAGCCGTCTTTCTTCTTATGAAAACATTCCATAGTTGAATGGTTGGTCCGATTGCATACGAGACATGGTCGGGGTTTGCGTGTGGCTTGTTTGGAGTTAGTTTGTTGACGTTGATACTGGTTATTATTCTGATTTCGACTGTCGTGTTCATATGCTCGCGTATTTCCACCAGTATGTGTTCGATTTTCATATCGACGGTATGATCTCCGTGTATGATTGCCTGATGGTGGATTCGCTGACGATTGTTGTTGGATGGCTGCTGTCGGTAACGTTGGTTCGAAGTATGGTTTATGTGTTTCTGCTCGTGGTGGCGTAATGCGTTGTTGAATTCGTCGCTGCACCCGTTCGTCATCTCTCACCCATATCAGCCATTCGTCCGGTCTCGACATGTTCACTTCATTACGGAATAGATGTTCTTTCAGTGAACGTTTCACGCCGGCTTGCAATACTGTGATAATTTGGTTCCCGGTGATTGATTTGCCGAGTTGTCGATATTTCCGTATGACTGTGTCGTAGAACGATGTTACCGATTGTTCTCCTTCTTGTCGAAGTTGGAAAAATTCTTGTATCAGCTGGCCAATCGACGCTGATGTCCGGAACCGATTATGTAATGCATCTTCGGCTTCTTTCCAACTGTCGAATGATGTTAGATTTTCTTGATACCATCGTAAGGCTGATCCCGTAAGTTTTCCCATCGCCATCAGCACTTTTGTTTCGTCTTGTAACTTCACCAGCGAGAATAAATTCGTTAAATCATATAACCATTCATCAATGTCCGATTCCTCAGATTCACCGGAAAACTCATTAATTTTCTTCATTGCTTCCTGTTGACTAGCATGTAATTGTTGGAGCTCCATCGAGGTAAAATCGATCCAGGCATCGGATTTCGTCATCTTGTTCGTCGAGGCTGTATTCATTTGGATTTCGTCCGCCGAGATATTTCTCGATGCTGTGTCTTTTATTGCTGGTGAGGACATTTTTGTATAGGCCGATTCGATAGGTGTAAGTTTGCGCCGGCTCTCTTTGTTGTTCGTCGGATATCGTCCGCGACGTGTGCGTTTGTTTATACAGAGAACGAAAAAGAAAATTCGACAAAATGCAAGAAATCTTACGGTTTTGGTCTGGGTATACGTTGATAATTTTAATTAAACTGGTATTTGCTAATTGCACTTCACTCTCTTTCCGTTACGGATGAGAAATAAGTCGCTCTTTCCAATTAAGAATGAGCGAATAACCCTAGTAATTATTCCTTCTTTTGGTGAAATAAAGAAAAGAAGAGTGGGTCACGGCACCAAAATGTTAGTGTGGCTCCCCTCGTGAGAGTGACTTTTATTCTCCCCGTTCGAATCACACACACACCTAGTTATATAGAGAGAACATGAGAGAGAGAGAGAGAGAGAGAGAGAGAGAGAGAAAAGTAAAGCGACTGGACGCTAACATGTTACATAGAAGAAACAGCACTGGCCTCAGCTTGAAATTTAGAGAATTCGAACGCATTTTCAATAAATTATCAAGACATGATGTCTGCTGTTTCTTCCAAATATTTTAATACTTTGATATTGTCATCAATTATGAATTAACTGCTGTAGGAGAACAAATCGTCAGTACATTTGGTTTCTTGCAAGCTGTAGCAACAAAACCGTTTATTGTTTACAGTTTGCATAGCGGAATCACACAGAATGTTTTTTATACGAATCGAAAAGTATAGTAAAAGAGGATTTACTCTATTATAGCCCATCAATTTCGATGGCAATTCTACCAGTCATCATTACAGTCACTCCTGTTTATAGATTCATTGATACTGATAAATATCCAATTTCGAATAGACGTGTCTCAAGACAAAAATATTTTTTCTCTTTATCGTATGTCAATCAACCTGCTATTTCGAATCGACACTCATTAAAAATCGTTGTTTCCCTTCTTGATTGTAATACGAAAACTAACATCGAATCTTAATATATAAAGAATATCGTGTTAAGGACCTCATAAGGTTTTATTTTGATTGAAATTTTAATGAAACACTTCGTTTACTCTTCACCGTGAAAATCCGAACTTTTCTTTGTTTCATGAGATATTGTTTTAATTATCTTCTAGATACCGACATATACAAATGAAGATCATTTTAAGTTTATGTTTGTTTTTCATTGCCATACAAATGGTTCAAAATGCAGTTGTCTTTGAATCGGATGAAGAAGAAAATTTGGCATTAAAAGCAAACAGAATCACTGATTTATTTAAAGATAGCGAAGAAAGGATTGGAACAGAAAAACGAGGCACATGATGCAAATGGTACGGTACAAAGTGCTGCTGTAAAATGGGTGGACAACAATGCGTTCTGGGTACTGAACCTTACGTGAAGCGTTATCTTTGTGAAGGAAAAAGTGGTCGAATGCACTGTGAAAGGTCTAGCAGCGGATGGAAATGCTGAAGAAAATCCAAAATGACATACCTATGTCATAAACTTCTAATTATATTTTATTTCTGCTGATAAATAACATTTATTCACTTTCTAATGATCACTGTCACTCTCATACGCTGTAGGAATTGATCTACATGCAGGAATAATTACCGCTGCACGAGTTTAGAATGAGAAAACTAGACCAAAATAAACGTGTTCATTCTGAAATTACAAAGGCATAAGATTATTCACAAACTGATAAATTTAGAGCATCAGTGTGAAGCTAGCACGAAGGAGCTACCACGAAGAAACTGTGTGTAAGCTAAAAACTTTTTTCCAGAGTTTGTCCGGTTCATAAAACCTAGTCCATTCGATTCAGAATTTAATTCTGCATCGAATGGTGGTATTTTTATTCACCGGACAAACTTTGGAAAAATTATCGGAAACATAAATAGACCTATATGAGGCAAACAAAGATGTGGTTAAACTTTTTTCCAAAGTTTGTCCGGTGAATAAAAATACCACCATTCGATGCAGAATTAAATTCTGAATCGAATGGACTAGGTTTTATGAACCGGACAAACTCTGGAAAAAAGCTTTTAGCTTACACACAGTTTCTTCGTGCTAGCTTCACACTGATGAATTGTTCAATATCAGATTTAAATATTAGAAACCTAAAAAGAATTATCAAAACTAACTATAATGAAAACCTTTTTCCATGATTATTAACGATATTTTTATTTCAAAAATTCTTCTTCTTTTCTTTTCTCAAGAGAGTGATAAAAGAGAAAGAAACAAATAATAACCATATGAATATATACAAAGAGAAGATAAGAAAAAGTATAAGATCAGTAGAAAAGAGGAGATAATGACATGACCATATATACCTTATAGCTTATAAGTATAATTCATCAATGAAAAATAGAATTGTTTTATTTATTTTTATTGTACCATAACAGAGTTCACTATTTGTACGTGTAGAATTAATGTGAACTGAGGAACATCAGGAATATAAAAAAGAAGACAGAGACATATGATATAAATGTATACATAGCAGAGAAAGAAAGAGTAAGAGAGAATAAAAGAAAAGCGAAAGCAAATTTTAAAAAAGATAACTTTGTACGGAAGTGAAATATTTAAGGTGAATGTATGTGAGAAAAATAAGACAATGAAAGAAAGAAGAAAGGCTATATACTATGTCTTAACGGAAGCAAATAGAATTGATATGTGTATCGATCGATTAAAGATATACATCTTTTTTATTACACCAAAAACAAAATAACAACACGTTTTCACTTCTGGATTATAAACTCGAATTATTTATTGTACTGTCTTTCGAAACTGAAAAACAAAGGATATGCGACAATTTTCAATGTAAAAGACGTATGCGCTGATGAAACTACGCCTTCATTTTTATTTCTTCCTCTCATAAATCGCATCGCTCTGATACAAAACACAAGCTCTTGTATACTCGTCCATTGAGAGAAGGAAAGATAATATCAAAGTATGTCGAAATGTACTCAGGAAGGAGTTAAGTAGAGTAATTCATCAAAATAAGAACTGAAAGGATAAAAGTCATGCGTATAGCATCGTTTTTTGCGTGTAATGTTGTTAATTATCTCGATCATGTTCAGTAGTTAGAACTTCCTTTACATCTCAATTTAATTTACATAGTTTATTTTCTTTTTTTAGCTGATTTCGAAAGTCAACTGCGACAACAACAGAACAAAGAGAATTGATTTCTCTTAACAATATACATTTGAACTGTTTCTTTCAGCATTTATTTCTTCTTCTAATAGTATTTTATTATTCAAGTATAAGGAAACAATTTACAATAAAGGAAAATAATCATAATAATCTTTCGAACCAACAATTGCTCTATAAATAATTAATCGTTGCACATTTGCACAATTATGTCGTGTGCTTTCTCGTGTAAAATCTTTGGTAATTACTCTTAATCTNTTTTTCCAAAGTTTGTCCGGTGAATAAAAATACCACCATTCGATGCAGAATTAAATTCTGAATCGAATGGACTAGGTTTTATGAACCGGACAAACTCTGGAAAAAAGTTTTTAGCTTACACACAGTTTCTTCGTGGTAGCTCCTTCGTGCTAGCTTCACACTGATATTTAGAGCTGAAATTGTAGATTTGCAGACATGAGCATGAAAAATGTTTTGTAACTGTTAACTGCTCTGTCACGTTTGCAATATTTGATCTGAAATCGTCCGACTTCTCTCGATTAACGAAAATTCTCCTTCATGAAAAGCGAAACGTGTTACATCCCATGTATGTCCTAATTTCACCCACTGTCTTTTTACTCAATTATACTAAATTAATTAATTAATTATCTGCTTATCTTTCGTCAATTAATAAGTCGTTTCGACTAGACATTCATTAAAACTACTTTCTCTTCGACAATAACAAAAAAACAATGTCGAGTCTCGATATATAAAAAGTGTTTCATCTCAAAACACATAACGTTATATTTCTATTCGAAGCTTAATGAGATTCGCTACTTACTTGTTACGCTCAAATTTACGGTTCAGCTTATATTTGATTATTTTTAGATCTCGACAATTCACTCTCTGCAACTTACACTAGATCAACAAATGCAAATGAGAATTATTTCAAGTCTATGTTTATTGTTCATTATTATACAAATGGCACAACGCGCAGTTGTTTTCAATTCGGACGAAAGAGATTGTAATAATGAAGGTGATTTAGAATTAAGAGCGAACAGACTTTTAGATTTCATGAATAATCGTGGAAAAAACATGAAGCCGACAAACGAGATAAATGCTGCGGATTTTTTGCTTGGACGTGCTGCTGTAAAATAAAAGGCAAGCAATGCGTTCTAGGCACAGAGCCCTATGCAAAGGTCTATGATTGTGGAGGGAGCACCTCTCGAAGGGACTGTGAAGGATATGGCAATGGATGAAGGTGTTAACAATTATTCTGGTTGAATAAAACTCAAAACTCCATAACTATTTCATAAAATCCTAACTGTACTTTATTTCTGCTAATATATAAATACCCAAGATGACGCTCCCGGACGACAGATCTGTCCAGAACCTCAACGATCCTCGGATTTTTTTGCCTTTTCCCTGTAGATTCCATGCAGGACTGCAGCATATCCTGCAAGAAAAACACACGGAAATTAGAAACAGTATTTCCACAGGAATTTCCCAGAAACAAAACCTCAACAGCCATATCCTATAAATGCGCTTTGTTCGTACTCTTATAAATCCGATTTTAAAATTTAGATTTAGCAACCATGTTTATGAAATACTTTACTTGTTTCATTTTAGACGTTTGACTGTGAACAGATTCGCGTATACTTACCCTTATAAATCATCGAACAATAACATAAAATGTATGTGGTGATTGTCGATAATCTTCTGGATAAAAAGTAAACGAATATTCATAAATAGCATATACATAAGCTAGTTTAAAATATTTTAATTTTGAGGTGAATGAAATCTCATTATAGCTGCTTTAGAAAATGTTTGTGTTTCTCATCTGAGCGTGTACATATGTTCCCAGTATTAATTGATCAAATTTATTATCGATGTCTGTATACTCATATATGTATTTATGTTCCTACTTTGATTAAACTATTCTTCTTACTTAGAGTGTGCCGCACTCAAAAGTTATTTTATTAAATAGAAGAAAATAAATCGAACAAATTTCAAGAATAGCATAAAGAGAAACAAATAAAAGTTAACATTAAAGGAAAACAATCTAGTCAGGCATAGAATTAAGTCACACCAAACCAATCCAAATAAGTTTGAAAGCAAAGAGCATAGAATCGAATACCTTTTAGTTAGTAAATATCAGTTTTATATCAATTGGCAGTGCACGTGCATTTGCTCTTTTGAGCTGAAAGAAAGAATTGTGTACCACGCTTATTTACCGCTGAATAATATCCAGACGCCCATTTTACACAATCCATATATTTTTGAGGGAAAAAGAAGTTATAATATGTATCGCAAACCTTCCGCATATTTTGAAAAAAATCATCATCGCACTTGCTTTTGCGTATACCGCATGTGTCATAGCATTCATCGTGGGTATTACAGGCATTTCTAAATCCCCATGTTCCACCTCCTGCATCAATAAATGTGTTTAAAACTCCACCACCATCTCCTCCACAGCCGTTGTGTGCAGGTAGTACGATTTGCTGAGGTTTTTCACGATTCAATCCACAATAGCAGATATTATCTTCACATATTAATTCCTTCGGACATTGAATTGAGTAATACCATTGAGTTTGTGTATCACCAGCACAATTAGGAATCACGTGGACTTTCAATGTACTTTGATTATCATTTAGAGACAGAGTAGTATCTCCATTGGTGCCAATACAACCAGTTGAAAAGATTAGTTGATTCTTGTAATAAACATCGATCTGATCTTTAACCGTGTACGTTTGGTAGGAAATCTTCACAGTCGTCCTTGATTTACCAATATCAATTATTCTATTATCAGGCGTGTTACTTCCAGATATGGTTTGCTCGTTACACTGCCCTCGACTACCACCTGCTTGAGCAGCAAATTTATTGAGCGTTTTGGGATTTGGATTATCTGCATTAGCACTATCAGTATTTCGAGTTATTCGAGCATTCGATACAGTATTGATTCGATTATTTGTATTCAAAGGAATGCTTACGAATTCTTGACCTGGAAGAAAAATATCAGCCACAAAATTGCTTGGTTGACCAAATACTCGAGCATGCCATTGATATGATGACGTTCGTTGTGATATTACACGTAAAACATGTGGAATAACCGTGGTCATTTCTTGAACAATTTGCGTGCAAAATGATTTACCAGTATCTGGGACTTGTGAGCAGATATCAGCAATTGGATAAGCTAAAAATAATTGTAAACACGAGCCACTTTGAAGAGCTGTCGTTGTAAACAACTTCTTTGGATCAAAATATTTGTCGAATAATTCGTCGTTAGTCGGGATAGGTGCATAATATCGTCCATCACCCATAGTCAACATAACCACACTTTTATTGCCATCTTCCGTATCGAAATAGTTCATCACAAGAGTAGCATCGGTGATCCATCGTCCGCTGACCCTATTGCTCAATTCTACGAGAACACCAGTAAAAATATCTGGGACCGTTTCATTCATTGGAAAATCGAATAATGATGTTGTAAATGTTATATTGGGCGTTTCGTAAACAGTTGGGATTACATATGAACTATCCTGTGATATAAATACCGCTTTGTATTGGTTTACGAGATTATCGTAATCAAAGACCAGGGCTTCAATCATGGATTGTATTCGAATGATTTTCCGATCTAGTATTGTGTAAATAACGTTGTCTGTTTGAATGGCATATATACTTTGAACATTTCCAGTATAATCTTTTTCACCGAAAATGTTAACACCGTTAAGTTTGATAATCTGATTGTCCTTCACGTGATAGTTAATTGCGAGTGATAATAATTCCTAGTAAAATATCCAAAAAATATTGTTAAATTTTATAAAATGAACTACAGAAAACAGCCTATCAGTTTGATTTATAACTTTAAAACCTGTTTCGTGAAACAGAATTTGCATTCTGCCTGTTAATGTGAATTTATAAGTATCACTCTTCTTTAGATATAACTATTATCGATATAACAGAAGTGTTTGAATATTCCAATAAAATGCAAATTCCTTAAGAAATATTTTCAACTTACCGTGGCTTCTAATTCAGTACCGAACAGTGAAAGAACTATAACAGTGATATAAAATCATAAACCGATGTATGGGAAACAACCATATAGCTTCATATGCACTTACATGTTGTAGTATTGAACTCAATCCGGTCAAATATGTTTATCAGAGCGCTCGATGTCAAACTCTTTGTCAAAGTTCCTCGACGTACTAATTGAAACGATATCTGTAATTGATCGAGTGTAGTAGAATTCTCGCGTCCTTGATAGATGATGATATTCTCTCCACTAGCAAGACGACGAGCACGGAATAACTAAGAATTAAAAATAAAGAATTCATAAAAAACTTATATGAAATCGGAAGACGAACTTGTTTGTTAGACACTATTTGGCTATTGCCACTGATACTCGTTGATTGAACACTTGCCTGGTTGAGATTGACACGAAGAGTCTGAAATTTTTGACTCGTTAGAAATTTCTTTTGAAGCTAAAACCCAGTTACTCAATATATACCCAAGTTTAATCTTGTCGAAACATTTCACTTACAATAGCTTCAAGAATTTTGACTCGATCATTCTTCATACTTCCTAACTGTAGTTCCATTGTGTTTTCACTGAGATCTGAGATAAGAGTTCTTGGAATGCCGTATTTCAAGCCTATTACCGAACTGTAAATATCTGAATAAATAAATTATGTGAGACTATATCCACACGCTTTGCACAAATTTACCTCTTGCTGGTACAGCTCTAGTTGAAAGATATACAGGAATGAGAGAAAGTACAATTGTGGTGGCGATTAGAAACAATATTGCACCAGCCAATGTTGTGGGAATGAAACAAGAGAACCATTGAGACCTAGAGTATATTCAAAACTGGTACGAATGGTACAAACGAAAGATGTTATACCATAAAGAAAAGGAATCAGCATCCTTTGTCGCATTTGTATTAGCTTTCATTTGAATTTTTCAATCTAACAGTTATGCAGCTTTATGAAAATCTAAAATTGGCAATAAGATAGTAAAGATAAAAAATGAAATGACCTTGAATCACATAGATAGTAGCAAGAAAATTATGAAGAGTCAAAACAAAGATTGTGGATTGTAAATCTTATATGTGTGAAATAGCATACATTGGATTTATGTTGTACATGAATACTTATCTATTTCGTTTAAATACACATGCTTCTATAGCCGAAAGTCATGATATATTTTTTCCCGATATAATAGTTGGTGAATGAAATTTTTCCAATCATGAGTCAATGTATATGAATAAGGTATTACTAATTTCTTACTGCTTATTTATTCGAGGATGACGTATGTTTTAACGAAACTAATGCAATAAACCAGTATTAGTAATGTCGTTCTTTTATTACGACAGCTTTCTGGTTACAAATGCACTGAAAAAAATAAGGTACTCTACCAAACCCATCAAAAAGGTTTTGTAAGTGTCGAAAGCTTGCAACTGTGTTGACGTGTTCAAAAAAATGCTTTTCAAAAATCTACGAAACCAAAAAAGGATCGGTCGGCAGGCACACGTCCCGAACTCTCATCACGGAACCTTTTTAAGTTTCGCACGCACCTAATAAAGGTTCGTCAGAAAATACAGAACCTTAGGGTTTCGCACTATGGTTTTATACGAATCTAAGAAGGTTTCGGATTTTGTGACGAAACCTTAAAAGGTTCCGTGATGAGGGTTCGGAACGTGTGCCCGCCGACCGATCCTTTTTTGGTTTCGTAGATTTTTGAAAAGCATTATTTTGAACACGTCAACACAGTTGCAAGCTTTCGATACTTACGAAACCTTTTTGATGGGTTTGGTAGAGTACCTTATTTTTTTTCAGTGTGGACATAATATTTTCATCTTCTTATATAGATATCGTCTGTACGTACCTTACTTGTCTATTGCGCATGGAGAATATGATCACACATACTTATTGGGTTTTTAACAATTGCCAATTACAATGAATAACTTACAGTCAATGAATAATAATATTTTAAACTATAAGCTGGAGAATATGATTTTGGGACAAAATGAATTTAAAAATAAATAACTAATTGTTGGCAAAATCAGAAAATCCATATCCTATTATTAGGTTGGTAAGAAATTTTTTGCGTTTTTCTCGAAAATTCTATTTTCATTTTTTAACTTCAAGAATACAACTAACTTTCAACAATGTATGCTCCATTACTATCTATGACTTGTTGCCAACGCTCTGGTAGAGAAAGGATCCCGCGTTCGTAGAAGTCCTGGGACTTCTGGCCAAAGAAGTTGAGGAGGTCCATTTTGAGGTCGTTCTAGTCGNTAATTTTTTTCTGTTTGTTGAACATTTATATTCGTTAAATCTCGTATAAAGTGGATGAGTGCGGCCGATTCTGAACATAAATCATCAAGCTGTGGGTGGTTGTGGGAGACGTCGATATGATATTTCAGAAAGTTCGGTGGTTGTGCTGGTTGCATAAATTACAAGTACCTACAGGAATGAGAGTTCTTCATATTTTCAGAATGCAAAATCTTAGCAACAATAGACTATGAGGAGGAATCCTTTTAGGATTTTTATCTACTCTATGAACTATACCTATGGGTAAAATATCAGCTCAAACGGGAGGTTTCATCTCAGATGGTTCCCTGGCGAGTCTTCATGTGGTTTCATCTCATAAATACTAATGTCATGTTATTACAAGTAGTATGAACTGTGCCTATAGACTACTGCCTGTCACAAGCTTGCAATGACCCTTGATAGCATTTGCTCCCAATTGATCGAACACAAAACTGTTTCAAGAAACCCATGTGATGGCTCTAGAATGTTTAAAACTGTAATGTTCGGCAATCGTTTCATTTGTCTATCTATTGCCATGTTTTACCATTCGTTAGGACCGCATCGTTAGTAGTTAAAATTATTCAATTATCGGCAACTATTCCGAATAAAATCTGATAAAAATGGGCCATATTTCAAGCTTGAGTAAATTTAGAAAACACATAGGCCGTTGGCACTAGATGTTGCTTTGTGATGATAGACTTCTTAACAGCTGGCATCGTCGGCTATAAAGTAAGGTGTATCTTTTGAACTGCATGCTAACCAATATCGAAAATTTTTTTTTTCGTACTTTGAATGCACGTACACGTAAAAGTCCAAGTTCGCCTTCTCTACGTACAAGTCTAGTACGTGTACGCGTGGTACTTGTACGGGTTCTTGCTCTGGCTTCAAAACGAAAGCGATTTTTAAGTCAGTGCCTTTCCCTCGTAAGTTCAGTTTCGCCCTTGAATGAGAGCCAGGTGGAGTGCCATACCTGTTTGGACGCCCTTCATGAACAGACAATTTTTAACTCAAAAAAGGATATATGCCCTTGGTAGCAAATTTATCCTTTGTATAATATTTGACTCTTAAAACTATTTATTCAGCAATGAGACATTCTTTTAATTAAATCTTCTCCGACCAATTAATAATGCATGCCAACAATGCGGAACAGTTCAGTCAGGAATCTTCTTGATTTAACGTTACTTGTCATTCCCATATCATCAAACTAAAATTACATACAACCGACAATTGGTTGATAAACTTTGAAAGAAAAAAAAGGAGGGTGGTACAATATTTGTCCATAAATCTACTGCGTCTGAGTAACATATCAATGTTCAGTAGATATAGTTTGAGGTGCATTACTAGAGGTGTAAGCCGTGCAGTCCTTCAGCGGCAGCGGCTTCTAAGTTCCAACATTTTTTAAAGTTCGGCGGCGGCTCAGAATATAACCTAATTCAGCGGCGGCGGCTAAAATAATCTTCTGCTTCTAATAAATAAGAAAATATCTATTCATTTCTCTTATGTATCTGAGTAGTTAAATATTCAAAAGGAGAACGTTACATATACATAAAACAATAAATACAGGGTGCTTCCACGGGGTTTCTACCATGTTATACAAAATTATCTCCTAACAACGTGAAAGTTTCAGGGTTTGTAGAACTCGATGAGGTGATCATTTTCGCCAATTTAGATTTCAGAAAATATTGCAGCATCTATATTTTAGAAAGGTCGATTTTTCGTGCAAAATCTCGTATATCTGTTCCTATCAAATTTTCGCAAACTTTTTTCTCAGCTGTAATTTTTCGTACATCTTCCAATGCTTATAAGTTCTCTCAATAGCCCAGTTTTGTTCAGTTTTGTTTGTAGTATTTGGAGTAATATTGCTTCAGATCTCAGGATACTCCTGGGAAAAATGCAAACTCATAAATCTTCTCGTATAGCGCCTAAAAACACTACAAAGTCATGCACATTTTTGTAAAAGAAAACCGCACTTTTTGGAATTCGTAGAATACCTGACATATAGGATAAGATAGAGCAGAACTTGCTCTACAAGATGGCATATTCAGTTTCTCGGGGCATTTCGATATATGAAAATGTCAAGCGATAAAAAATTGAGTGATTTTTAACGTGTTTTTCCTATTGGATTTTCATATTGACCTATCACGATCTAAGGATTCGATCAGAACGACCATTGGATCATATGGATATCCAGCCAATAGTGAATTTTTACTTTAACCGAGAGGTCCAGTGTTAGTTTTCGATGGACATTTCGCTTGCGTTTTCATAAAATACGAGTAGGAGGAGATTTTGCCCCTAAATATTTCTGGTAAAACATTGAATTCTAAACAAATTTAATCGTACGTGAATGTTTCAAAGAAAGAAGTGGTGTGCTCATCCTACTCGTCATCGGCATGATACGAAAATTGGGCAACGGCCTTCTCATCCAATAGGTCATCACCCTATATCTGATCAATTGGCACGGAATATTCAAACCTATTATCGACGTTCTATCGGAATGAGCAAGATATTTGTAAAGCAAGGTGACCGTCTCTGCAAAATGTGTTATTATCACGAGCGCGATCGTTTCGAACAAATCTATTCATACCAGTTTGAACAAAAGGAGACCGATGATGACCAAAACGAAGAGACTGATAGTCAGTATTCAATGGACATTTCAAGTACGAGTGGAGAAGAAACTCAAGACGAAGAAAGCGATGGTACAAACAATGATTCCGTTTATTCAGCTAGAGAAGAGCGAGCAAATTACAAGAGAACGCTCGACAGTATTTTTCAATTACTTGATATTACCAAAATTATTGACATGTAAGTGAATATCACCTAAATTTAATAAAACGTTTTTCTTGCTTTTTCCGGCGACATACTGAAGTGCTTCGCGCAAAGATTGACGATGTTTATCATAAAATGAAGAAATTATATGATCGTATCATCAATCAATGTGAAGTGTCGAAAAAAACTGATCGTTCTAAGCTTTCATTAGGCGATTGAGACACATTAATTGAAGGTATTCAGACCTTATTCGAGGAAAGCTCCAACAGCGAACAAATCCGCATACTTACAATTGCTCCAGCCTCTTGGGGTCGTAATAAAATAGTTGACTTTTTCAATTGCACTGAACATCAGGCACGCGCATCAATCGAACTACGACAAACGAATGGTATACTCGCATTTCCAACGTTTCTCCGAGGGAATGAACCTACAGATCTTGTCACTATTGACAAGATTCTGAGTTATTATCGTCGCGACGGTATTAGTCGACCGTCTCCTAACCGAAAAGATGTTGTACTCATTAACGGAACTTACGTTGGGAAAAGATTCATGTAAATGACAATATCACAAGCGTATTACTTATTTATTAGTGAAAATCCTTCAATAGATATCGGAAAATCGAAGTTTTTTTCATTGCGTCCGAAAGATGTTAAACCTGAATCACCTCATGAGGTTTGTCTATGCATTTACCATGAGAACATGGCACTACTTCTTAAGGTAAGCAACGTCATATCTATCAAGCAAAGCTTTTCTTCAGTTTTTAGGCGCGGAACTCCAAATTCAAGAGCACAGTTCAGCTAAACGATCTTATCTGCTCATGTGTTTGCAGTACCGAGGATGAAGCTTGTTAACACGAAATGGTTGTTATGATGTGATTTTGATAACGAGAAACAAGATTTTATTGAATTCGGACGTTTCGTCAAGTTCAATTGACATCTTCAGCACCATCTCCACGACCAACACATAGATGATAGTCTAGTGACATCATATGACAAGAAATTCAAAACGAAAAAACTGAAATTTTAGACTAATTTTAAAGAATTAACACGAAATGGTTGTTATGATGTGATTTTGATAACGAGGAACAAGATTTTATTGAATTCGGACGTTTCGTCAAGTTCAATTGACATCTTCAGCACCATCTCCACGACCAACACATAGATGATAGGCTAATAATATCAATGGAATGCGTATGTTAGAGAATATTAGCTAGTTAAAAGAAATAGTTACTTTGTTTAGGTTGGCTGTTGGGATGTTTAAGGTTTGCGCAGTTGATTCTATGGGAGTCCTTCTGGATATATGATAAGTGGAACTGAATGGGTTGTTTTCTTAAGTGCGGTATTGTATGCTTTGATAATTAAAGATTCTTTTAATAATAATTTGTATTTGTGTGATTCATGGCATACAATATTGAAGTTTTCCCAGTTCATTTCGTGACCGGTCTGACTTTGATGATGCTCGATAGAGCTCTTTCGCTTTTGATCGTCGGTCGAAATAGTAGTAACGTTTGTTGTGGTAAGGTTTGAGGCAGTTGGCATATTATTCTGAGCTTGAATTCTTTGCGAACGTCTGATGGTCGCTGGATTAGGGTACGGTGCATGGCGAGCTCTCAGTCGTCTTTTAATAGGTCCGATTGTGGTGGATGATGTGTGTGTAGTGGGATATTGTAATGTTGGTTGGTCTTGATGTGGTGTTGGGTTTTGAAATATGGATTTTGGTGCACCGTGTTCTTTTAATCGNAGGTTTGAGGCAGTTGGCATATTATTCTGAGCTTGAATTCTTTGCGAACGTCTGATGGTCGCTGGATTAGGGTACGGTGCATGGCGAGCTCTCAGTCGTCTTTTAATAGGTCCGATTGTGGTGGATGATGTGTGTGTAGTGGGATATTGTAATGTTGGTTGGTCTTGATGTGGTGTTGGGTTTTGAAATATGGATTTTGGTGCACCGTGTTCTTTTAATCGTCTAATTGGTTGTCTAATTGTTTTCCCAACGTACGTATCGCCACAGTCCTTACAGTTGACTGAATAAACAATATCTGCTTGTAAGTGCTTTGGTATTGGATCTTTTAAATTAAAATATGTTTGTACTGATGGTGGTGGTTTTGTGTAGAATCGAACATCTAAATCAGGACGTGTTTTTCCTGATATTTGTGTTAGTTTCTTTTTGAATGAATCAGTAGATTGGCCATTATAAGGAATTTCCACGTACAACTTCTTTTTCTCACAGCCCAGGATAGGTGTTGATGTAATTTGTTTTGATCTCTTTAAATATCTAGACAGTCCAATACCGATTTGTGTGTGTATAAATGATAATGGATAGCCGTTTTTTAGACTTAATTGACGTATTTTTTCGAATTCATCGGACAACAATGAATATGTTGAACATACATTAATGGCTCTTTGAATTAAACTAGTTACTGAACCTTTTTTGTATTGTATTGGGACAAACGAATTCCATTTGAGCATGAGTCCTGTGAATGATGATTTCCGAAAAACAGTTGTTTGGAAGACGTTACGAGTAAGTGATATCTGCTGAATCTCGGACTTTACACTTTCCGTGGTTCGAATGACTTCCACGTCAAGAAAAGAAAGTCGTTGATCTTTTTCATCTTCGTGTGTGAATTTGATATCAGGATGGAAGCTATTCAAAACATTTAACACATCTTGAACAACAGTTGATGGCTCCAACAACACGAATGTGTCATCGACGTATCGATGCCATTCACAAACGCCACTTTGTCGAAGTCGATCCATTAAACTTTCTTCAAGATGGGACATAAAGATGTCGGCAATAATTGGAGCAAGAGGTGCACCCATTGCAACACCATTATGTTGAACATACATTTTACCATCGAAGATAAAGTGAGTTTCCGATGTAGCTACTCTTAAGAGAGCTGCAAAGTCGTTTCTTTTTCTGCATTTTTCACAAAGTTGACTCCTTGAGTTATTTTGACAAACGAATAAGCATGTTGGATACAACTTGTCAAGTATTATATTGATGGTGAATGCGAGTGGCACATTGGTAAAAAGACTTGTTACATCAAAGGAAACCATCTTTTTGTCTGCATGGTTTGAATTTTTAATTTTCGAAACAAAATCGAATGTATTTTTAATGGTATATGGACTATCACGTAGTTGATGTAAACGATTTTTTAACATTTTACCTAAACCATAACCGACTGTTTTTGTTGCTGACATAACTGGTCGAAGTGGATAATCTGGTTTATCAGATTTGTGAATTTTAGGTAAACCATACAAACGTGCCGGTCTTGAACCAGTCGGTCGTGCCAAATTGAATTCTTCTGCATTGATGAAACCTTCTTTTTTAAACAAGAGCAGCATGTTTATCAGATTTGTCTCATTTTCTAATGTTGGATCGTTGTCAATCATTTTAAACGATGAACGATCACTAAGAATTACGTTCATCTTTCGAAGATAATCCGCTCGATTCATAATTACTACACCACGCCCTTTGTCAGGTCGACTGATAACAATTGATTTATTTCTTGCTAGTGAACGTAAAGCGGTAAACGTTTTACGATTCACTTTTCCAAAGTGTTTCAGTTCGGTTTGAGCTGCTTTTTGAAATGAATTCGCTGCTTGACGTATTTCAGATGCGGTATTTAATTCTGTTGGTGTTAGTTTATGAGAAATGTTGAGATGAGCTGGTTTCGATTCATAATGGCGATATGGAGTTTTGAAATTCAANTTTTTTAGCTATTCTTTTTGTTGGTACAGTTGCCTCTACTGTGGATTTGATAGCCTGCTCTATCTTTGTGGCATGTTCCTCCAGACTACATGTTGGCTCTATTTCTTTAATCTGTTCCATTAGAGCGGTGCTATATGATTGCTTTATTTTCTCATCTCTTAATCGGTTCACATCAACTTTGCAGCATTTTTGTGACTTGTTGTGCGGTTTCTTAAGTTTCAAGTTAATATTGCACAACACTAATGAGTGATCTGAGCTTATGTCTGCACTCTGAAACGTTCTACAGTTCGTGACCGAGGTCTTCCATCTTCTCTGGATGAGTATCAAGTCAATCATACTCTTATGAATGCCATCTGGTGATGCCCAAGTCCACTTTCGATTTGATTTATGCTCAAATCTTGTATTACATATGTATAGATTGTGCACTGTTGCAAATTCCAATAGGCGCTCTCCGCGTTCGTTTCTATCGCCATAGCCATATTTTCCCATCACGGATTTCCATTCTGTATTATCATTACCAATTTTAGCATTCCAATCTCCTGTCAAGATGATTACATCTGTTTTATCTGTCTTTGATAATACCTGCTCGATATCGTTATAGAATGCTTCAATATCTTCTTCTGAAGATGAGGAAGTTGGTGCGTATACGTGTATTACTGAGATTTTAAACGGTGCTGCATCGAATCGTGCCGAAATTATTCGTGAGCTAACCGGATTGTATCCTATTAGTGCCTTTTTCGCTTGAATGCTTAGTAAGAACCCCACACCTCTCGTATGTGAGGACTCTTCTCCTGACCAGATGAAATCTCCTTTTGATGTTTCACCTTTTCCTGTCCATCGGACTTCTGAAATACCAATTATATCGTATCTGAATCGTTTCATTTCGTTTCTGAGGAGTTCTAGCTTGCCTGCAGCCCATAATGTCTGCACATTCCATGTTCCTACTGTCAGAGTATTTTTGGCAAGTTTTAGTTTTTGCGTGTTTTTCGTCGTATATGAATGCTTTCCAGTCGCCAATTTTTCGACTCTGTCCTGGTTACTCGACAGAGGACGCGGACCTTGTTTAACCGGGCGTCGTCCGAGCCGGCATGGATTATCTCTGCTGTCGTTCATGGTTGGTTTCTTTCGTCTTGTTCTTTTTACAGACGGCGGTATCTGCACCCCTTCCGTCCAACACTCCTCCTTTGTCCGGACTTGTGACCGGCATGGAGCTTGCCAAACAGCAGTCCCCATGGTNTCGATGGTATGTGTGGACTATTGTATTAAGTCTTGTGAAAATATCATGAGCCGAAACGAGAATGTCATATGGATCAAGAAAATCCAAAATTCGATAGACAAATTCTGTTGGTAATGTGTGAAGAGATGGGATGAATTTGTTAGTCATGTTGATTGATACAATGTATATGAAGACGCAATATAATGGACGTCTCTATATATATTGATGATGACGAAAAGCAAAGTAACAAAAGATTTCTCTTGTAATTTTTATTGTGAAATGACGTCAGACGAAGTAGCGGATAAATCCTTTTCCCTCGTTCTTTCTATGAGAGAGAGCACAATGCATCACTGATAAGCTCTCGCATGGGAATGTCAATATCAATTCTAATGATATCTTTTGAAAATACATATAAATATGTCCACTGAATAACAGACGAGACTTTGTAGTTCTTTGAAATGCGCTTTCATAATAACTCTCGAAGACTAATGAATCGTTCAAAACAATCATTTTCGACGAATCAGAACATATGTTACTCAACGAAATAGATTCGATTGTTATTTGTCATCTGATACACAATAACATTCGTTTCTTTGTTCTCTTTCTATAAATTGATGAGAATAAACAAAGAAAATTCATTTTCATCATTTATGTCAACCCAATATTTTGTATCGAATTCGCAACAAATACAAAGATTTGAACCTGAAATCAGCGTATGTTTTTTATGCCATTAGTCAATTTGTAGAGCCCAAATTAAAACGAGATGTGGTTGATAAAAGTGAAGAAATTTGGGTGGAAACGGATGTTGCTCATCCTCGTTTTCATCATCTCAGCGAACGATGTGTTCAACAATCAAGGACAGTCGTTAATGATTGTTGACTCGTATGATGTCCTCACTCCTCTGCGTTCATAGTATAACTCTTTTCTTAGAAAAACGAACTTATCGCCTCTTAATTCACCTCATAGCAAGTTCAAACAAAACAGGATTTTATAGTGTCGCAGAGACTATTTAAAAGTTTTCATAATATACTGTACAAATAGTGTCGTCTGACTCTCGCCTGAATAATTAATCAAACATAAAACTTCCTATAGTGTTGTTTTGACGCAACAGATAGAAATATGCGCCCAGGAAAATCTTCTCAGGCACTTTTCTTGTTCTCATCTAGAGTCTTACAAATACTAATTTGATGGATTCTTACCACATGCCTTGTTCTTTATCCATTGGCTACTCTTACTTGATAAAAATCACTATTTCAAAGCAACGATAACTGTTTCATCCTAAAGCGTATGTTTTTTTATCAACACAAATGTGAATTCTATGGAATGACATACAATTGCTCATACATGCAAGCTTGAACTTGTTCAATCTTTTCTCATTGGCATACGGCAAAGTGCCTACGAGAGCAGCTCTAGTCGTTCAGCTTATTATCCATCTTTATCAACTATGATAGTCAGTCGACCAATTTTTATTAAACTTACACGTCACCGTCTAGGTTTATCACGCCGAAATCTGATCGCTTGTGTAGTATACAAAGACCCAAGAGTGTCTACATAGCATAGCATAGAGTTCTCGAAAGCTAAAATTTTCTGCCATGAGCTGGTGTTTCCTTTATATGAACTCTTGACCACACTAGACGATCTTTTTCTATCCTTGAACCCGCTCTAAGTAGTATCTTTCGGCTCTTCCAAATTTTCGAAAATGTGCTTTTGACATTTGATTTCAAACCTCTGACCCTCAATGAGTCTACTCACCCTGTTCTTGATATTCAGGAAGACTTTCAACAAAAATGTTTTTTTGACACTGACACAAACAAAAAACGCGTAAGAAGAAAATCCGTTTTCCTGCAACAAAGTCAAATCACATTTTTGTTGATTTCAATCATGATTTTCATTCACATATAGCTTTATAGACCTATATCGGAAAATACAATCATAGGATTAGTGTTATTCTGAGATGGTTTTGGGGAGAAGAGNACATTCTGTATTTAGTTTTCAAGTAATTCGTATTTTTCTGTTCACAGTACCATTAGATTGATAGGCTCCACTTAGTGTCACTAACAACATTTTTGGTGATAGTGTAGCTTTTTTTATTAATTGATTTACATATGTAATGCTGCCAATTAATAATATTATGATGGCGACGAATTGTCCAGGCGGCGAATTGCCCGTCGACGAATTGTCCGTCGACGAATTGTCCTAGTGCCGCGTATATGCGGGCACTTATTTTCACACGCGTGTAATCATTCAAAAGTATCACTTTTCAAGCGTGACACACGCGATTTCCCGAATTCTTGTCTGCTTGGGTAATAAGCAGAAAAATTACAAAATTAGGAAAGTTCAATGGGCAAATATGAAAATGAAATAGGCATTTGCCCTTCCCTTGGCTACGCCACTGCTATATTGAACATATAAACCTCGCTTCAATCCATACTATGAAGCTCTATAGGTTTTACTGTAAATAATTTTCGTATTTATGAAATCACATATGCTGAGTAAATTTCAATGAAAACATGACTTATTGATTTGAAAAGAAGTTCGTCTATTTGGCAAACACAAAACTTCCCAGATAATTAAATATTTTCTTATCTATGATGAATAGGAAATGCTCGAGAAAGGAAACCGTTTAAATATTTGTTTTGTTAACTTTGAAATGCATTTTATTTTAAAACTATTTGTGTAGTTTTCGAATGGTTAAGCATGGAATCTATTCGAATTGGAAAGAAGAAATAAACGAAATACAGGGTGTTCTGAAAAGTGTTCACCAAAAAGAAAATTAAATATCTCTGCCATTTGTCTTTGGTCAATGACTTTCAGAACATTCTGTATTTTCTAAATTTTAAGTGAAAATAGTGAACATTTGTTATTTATCCAACAAAACTAATTATTTCTTTCTCTCTGACTATTTTTATCATTTGTTAATTTATTTATCCAGAATAAAATCTCCTCATTAGTAATCACAATCACTTCTCTTTCAGTTTGACATTTGTTTCTCCTAGAGTGTTTCTATTTCAATTGTGAGAATAATTATTTTGTAGACGATGAAAATTCAACGAATATTTACTTGGCTTTATAAAAAAGTCTCGAATTACAATTTATTTATGTTAGAAGAACACGAATACGATGCTGATCAAATCCAAGATGCAAATATTCTTCTTAAATATCAAAAATATAAAACTCGACTATATGTTATTCTTCTCACAGGTAATTAATACAAAAAAACAAATCTTTTTCTTTCAATGATAAAATTTCTTTCCGAACCGTTGAATTGATTCTTTTTTCATTTGTTTAATTTCTTTTATTTCTTTAAGTATGTCTTTATATCTTATTCTACATTACATTAATCAAAAGTGAATCGAAAACAATCTTAATTGAAGATATTTCATATGAAAAATTGAATAAATTATATTCAGAACATGATAAAAGTGTTTTATGTCCATGTTCAACAATAAAAAAGTCCTATGAAAATTTTGTTTCAAATCAAATCGAAATTCATCCCATTTGTTCAAGTATTTTTATCAAATCGGACTTTATTGATTCTTTATATTTTCCAAATGCAAGTTCTTATGGTGTTTGGGATTTTCGAACAACAGCTTATTCACAAGTCTGTTGAAAGTTTCTATAAAATTTTCCCTTTTGAGTTTTGTATTTAGTTTAAAGTCTTATCAAGTTTGTGTAATTTTTCAAAAGAAATGATTTTGCAACTTGAATTCGATATTGCCAATGTTGATCTTTTAACATTAAATTATATTTTAAAAGACG
>CAJNOJ010000722.1:3908-27701 GCA_905250025.1 Adineta ricciae | reverse complement strand
ACGGCATGTTCTTTTTTAATATATATTCTATTTTATCTTTTTTTGCATTATTTTAATCCAGAAATACATGGTTATTCTCTTTTCAAATTATTCTTTACGATTAAACTTGTTTGTATTTATTACATCGTTGATATTATTATTATTATCTTTACTTTTTCTTTGATCATTTATTACCAAGAACAAAATTAAAATAACAAAATTACTTCTAATAGTACTTTGGTACTGATTGATCAGTTTCCTTCTTAATTATGTTAACAGTTTTTTCACCGAAAACTTCACATTCGTCGTCAATATCTGGTACTTGGTGAAGTTGATCATTTGTTTCGGGAAATTTGTAATTTGGAACTTCACTTGCCCTGTATTGATCTATATGGCGGATAACTTGAACATAATGTGAGGATAATGGTGAATTTGGTAGAAACTACAAGTAAATATCAATAAAAATTAAGATTATATTATTTAAAAGTTTTTTTGTTCATTTTTGCTTACTTCTGCATTTAGATTTGCACGAAAAGTAAGGAGACGCACTGCTCTTGACATTTTGTATTGCCGATTTTGATATGCACGAAAACTGAGAAATACCACTGAGATTATATTCTTTGGCATGATATGATATTTATACTTGCATACATGCTCTCATGAGAGAAAATCTCATTACATACTTTTTCTTTTAAGCAAGTCGAATTCTGACACGTATTACGGACATTTCAATTGCTAAAGTATACTTTGAAACAATTGTACAACGAAAGTTACAAATACTTTCATTAGTGGATTTACTGACAACTGAGCAATTAGTGTCACATGGAAGCATTTTGGACATGATGGTCTAGAGGATGGAATGATCAGCATCGAATTCTCTATCTTACAGGAAATTTTCACAGTTGTAGCATTAACAATACAAGAGATAGAGCATATGTGACAAATATTATGATTAGTTAATTGTGTCACTATGCAGCAAGATCAGAGAACTATACCCGTGTCAATGTGATATGTGAACAGTTCTCTATCGTTTGACATGCTGATCATCATGATAGTATGTTCAGTTACTGAGATCTACAGCTTTGGTGACAATTTAGTAATTAGCGTCTAGCACCTCAGGGAAGCATTTGCGAGTTGTACACCTAGAGGATGAAATGATCAGCGTGAAATTCTCTACCGAGGACGAAATTTTCAGGTTCGAAATATCAACAGGAAAAGAGATCGACCATTGGTGACAAAAAAGTTCATTTAGTAATTATGTCACCAAAAAATAAGATCGGCTCAATGTTTAAGCACTGTTTCAATATGTATCAACCACCATACTACTAGTAATGATTTTTTTGTTTTTATCTTTTTTACTTATGAAAAATTTCATGATTTGATTGTAATTAAGTAATTACTCAATAATTGCTCAAGACAACACTTGCAAAACATTAGCATCAACTCAAATGTGTGATTCAATGGTACTAAAGAAAGAAATATGTATAGTGAAGAACGAAACAAATTTATTGCAGAATTATAAGAAACACAAAAGAAAAACACAATTAGAATATTTGTATTCTACGATAAAGAAAAAGTACAACCTCGTGTACAAGTAGAACAGAAAGAAAGAAAAAGGCGAAAGAAAAAAACTAGAACCAAGTCAATTGCAATTATTTGTGATAATGATGTTGAACGCATCATTATCACTTTTGGTCGATGCGACATCGACCGTCAGACCAGCACGGTCATCATTGATGACGACGATTGTCACCCGTTGTATGTTATGCTCATTGTTTCGAACAGTTGTTGTTGCTGGTGATAGTGGTGGTGGAGGGCCAAGTGCTCCTCGTTTACTAATATGTAAACGAATACTGCTGGTTTGACCATCAGCAGTCTTGATGTGTTCNTACCCATATGACAACAAATACCACCCAAACCTCATTGACTTTTACCCAAATCTACACTTAACCAGGCAACACCCTCCGTGGCACCCTCACATTGTGATATACCCCCTCCATTCTGCACCCTCAATTGAGATAGACGCCTTCCAAATGTTTCTACAACTGAATATCTACTCAAATTCGACAATTTTTGCAATATCGATTATCTGGGTCACAAGACTTCTTTTTTTTTCAATGTACCCAAGTTGACCTTTGCTATTTTGATAGATAGAGAAGTCCGGTTTGTTGATTCTGGTAGATTGCTGCTGTGGAAGTGGGCAAATTTCGAATGGGGTTTATGTTGCATGTAGTTTTCATGCCTGGGATCATTTCCTGGTAAGATTTTACGATGTACCTAGTGACCTGTGTATGCTGGTTATGATTATTGCCGGTTGTGTGTCTTGTAGTGCAGGTGGATGTGGGTAATATTGCTATGAGCGGTGAATGATAGACTGATGTGGTTGTCGAGCGAGACAGTTGGTTGCATGGTTTTTGGTACATGGTTTTCTAAAGATCTGGTTAGGTGTGTGCTGTGTTTATGAGATTTTCGTGTAGATATAAGCTATTGATCTGAGTTGTAGGAAGGTACAGTTTTCATCGTGGAGCTATAAGGTTGGGATAATGTTGTGTGTATGCGCCGTCTGAGTTGAACGCTTCGTTGGATTAGTTTTACTGGGGTTGCTGTTGTATATACATAATAACTGAATAGAGTTGTGCGATAAGGAATTTAGTTTTAGGACGCTTTTGCTGATACAGGAAACAGTGTTTCTTCTGTAACTGTGAAGGAATGCTAGTGATCGCTAAATTACATTTCGACTGATAGATAGATAGATGCACACTTTTCTGTTTATTGTAATGGGCGATAATATGGCTGTTCCGCACTGTTGGAGGTAGTGTGCGAAGCTTGTATTGACGTGCCCGATAGATATTGAATTCGATTTAATTATTCCGGTTCAGTGCAATCAATGTTTAGTTCGATAGAGTTTTTTGCACAGAAGCTCTGCTGTGGTAACTAAGAATAATCTGAGGTGAAATGTGTAGAATATTAGGCGCCGTTTTGAAGCGAATAGTGTTATTGCCGTTGAGTTATGTCGTTGCAAGAAATTATCTGGGTAAAGGTTACAGTGTATCCTTAGTTTTAGTATGTTGCTATCGTTTGACATGTTGATCATCGTGATAGTATGTTCAATTACTGAGATCTACAGTTTTGGTGACAATTTAGTAATTAGCGTCTAGCGCCTCAGGGAAGCATTTGCGAGTTGTACACCTAGAGGATGAAATGATCAGCGTAAAATTCTCTATCGATGACGAAATTTTCAGGTTCGAAATATCAACAGGAAAAGAGATCGACCATTGGTGACAAAAAAGTTCATTTAGTAATTATGTCACCAAAAAATAAGATCGGCTCAATATTTAAGCCCTGTTTCAATATGTATCAACCACTATACTACTAGTAATGATTCTTATGTTTTTATCTTGTTTACTTATGAAAATTTCATGATTTGATTGTAATTAAGTAATTAGTCAATAATTGTTCAAGACAACACTTGCAAAACATTAGCATCAACTCAAATGTGTGATTCAATGGTACTAAAGAAAGAAATATGTATAGTGAAGAACGAAACAAATTTATTGCAGAATTATAAGAAATACAAAAAAAAAGAAAATTAGAATATTTCTATTCTACGATAAAGAAAAAGTACAACCTCGTGTACAAGCAGAACAGAAAGAGAGAAAGAAAAAGGCGAAAGAAAAAAACAAACAAAAGAACCAAGTCAATTACAATTATTTGTGATAATGATGTTAAACGCATCATTATCACTTTTGGTCGATGCGACATCGACCGTCAGACCAGCACGGTCATCGTTGATGACGACGGTTGTCACCCGTTGTATATTGTGCTCATTATTTTGAGCAGTTGTTGTTGTTCGTGGTGGTGGTGGTGGAGGGCCAAGTGCTCCTCGTTTACTAATATGTAAACGAATACTGCTGGTTTGACCATCAGCACTCTTGATGTGTTCATAAAGAACACTTACGTTGTCTTGATCGACAGAAATCTTCTTATAAGGAACATCATTCGATGCTCCTCTTTCAGTAGCAGCATTATTGTTGCTAGTTGTTGAACTAGCTGATGATGCAGCACGGTGGCGAGGACGTCTGTTTACTTTCGGCATTATCTTCGAGAACAATGATGAGAACGAACTAACAAAACGACTCTTTCTTTTTCTTTTCTTTCTTTCTCAACATTCTTTACCAGATTATTTCTGATACGAATAATACACTTCTTTTCTTCCTATAAAAACTATACAATGTACGATTCAACTAGTACGTGACCAAAGTTTATCGCCTTCATAAGTTTAAACATGTGTATATGTTTGATAATACTTATAAAATAACTGTTATTCTTCATTGCTAGTCATTCTTGAGACAATTCCATTATTTTCATCAAGTTCATATTTTGTACAGATTAAACTAACTTGATAACTAAAATTAAAATAAAATTATATTGAAATGCAAGCTATCTGACGAAAATGTGAAAGTTAGTGCAAACGCATGATGGTGGCTAGTATTGAAGTTGCTCTTGTCTCTGAATACTTGAATTGAAATGAAATAGAGATGTATTATCAGTCTCTTTTCGAAAAGATTATCACTGTGAAGTGTTACATGTTCTCTGATGAAAAATAATCGTATTTCTAGGGCTCACATTCTTTTCCTTAAGAAAGAGTGGTTTTATCTAATTTTGTACTGCAAGGACATACCTAGAACTACATTCTCATAACATTCTCTCACATAAACCATAAGAAAAACGCAATCGATAAAAATTCATTCATAGTTTAAGATCAAAGTCCATCTTCTCTACAGGACTATATAAAGCGACGGCATTTGCATTGATACATTCATTTTGTTCCATTATTCTATAAGGTAAGTGCCACGCATCTTCTTGCTCGAACTTATATTATGAATCGTCTTATTTTTCAGATTGCATAAAATGGCTTCAGCATCTCATTCGTCATTATCAGCAGCAGAAATCGTTAATAGTCGTATTCCATTAGGTGCAACAAAAGAACAATATCAAAAATGGATATTACAGAAACATCATTGTCTTCCAAATGATACTACTTTTCATCGTTTAGTTCAATCTGGCTTAGTCGATGAAATGGTTGCAGTTCTTGGAGAACGTGAACATCGAAAAGGACACAATTATCGACTCAATGAACTTCGCCTTCATTCGTCCGATGAGGATGACGATGACGAAGACGAAGATGAGTCACCTATAAAAAAGTTTAAACCAAATACACTTTTACAATGTGATTCTGCAACACAGACTCAATCTGATACAACATGACTCAAATTATTTGATTAATTATACGTTTATCTTTATAAAATTTAGCTTTGATTTAAAAATATATAAATTGCTTTTCGTCATTTTTGTTTCATTTTGTTTTAGTAGAATTATATTCTATCATATATTCTAGATTTTATCATCAAATTCAACAACTTCTACCATGATTTCATCTATTGATCAAGCAGATACTCTGGAATTATCATCAACAATATCGATGATAACACCTGCTGAAATTCGAGCTAATCTTGCTCAAATACGTTATCAACGATGTGTTTTAATCAAACATGACATGTTTCCTCGTTTGAGTGATGTTCAACTACTAATTCAACATAACTTAATGGATAAATTGATTAAAGTACTTGACGGGAATGATCCAGACAAAGTATGGGAAATACCTGAAAAGGTAAAAGAAAGTCTTTGCTTTCTTGAAAAAGTGGACAACGACCCTGATAGTGAAGATGACGATGACGACGATGATGAAGACGAAGAAGAAGAAGAAGAAGAGCAAGATAACAATAATTCGAATATGTCAACAACGAATGCTCAGCCAAATAATGCAACTAAAACAAATGATGTATTAACACAAACTGATCCTCTTCATTAATATGGTTTATTTGCTCCGTATGGTCTTGATCTAATAGAAGACATCTGATTATTTCATTTTAAAATAATAAATGCTTTTTTAAGTTCAAGAATTATTCATTCATCTTATTAATATGCTTGCTTTGTTGTTTTCTGAAAGTATTGGACTTGTTATACACATACCAGATTCAAATTATTGTTGTATAAAGTTTAAAAAATTGAAAAAATATTTGAAACAAGAGCAACTACATGTTTCAAAATGGAATTTGATCTAAAATATGAATAAAACGATGAATATTCACTTGTAATGATGAAATTATCCTTAATTATTAATACATTGGTACATCATTTCAAAACTTCTGTTATTGAACCAAATAGATGAGATGTAAAATTGTTTTATATTGTATTGTATACTTTGAAAACATTACATATCCTTATTTAGAACTATTTATTACAGATTACTTGTAAAATTAGCACTTGAATGACAAAAGGTGGTATTCAATGCTGTTGAACGTCTTAGTTATATTAGCATTTCTTGATAAAATGATTGATTTCGCATTAATAACCGTTTCTAATAAGCGCTAAAAATTGAATGTCTAGCTTACATATTCCTCATCAGAAATTGGCAACAATAATCATTACTTTTGTTCGTGTACCAAAAATTAAAAGATTTGAGGTATTTCCTTAACTTCAAAAATAGATATTTTATCGTTTTTCTGCATGTAACCTGATATACAAAATTAAAATCTATGTACTTTTATAAATTTTGAACTTAAGAAATGAAAAAAATACAGTCATAGGATGACTTTTGAAATTAATTGAAGATTTAAGATTACACTTACCAATTTATCATCACTATATTCGATGCTCACATGGCCATATAGGAGAAAAACGAAAAACAGAATTAACTCAACAACTGGCATTTAGTCAATTATGAGAAAGAATAAAAAATGATATTTTCACATTGCTTATATAATAGCTGTTTCTACTGAACTTTGGTCGGCCTTGGCATTCCTTCTTTGAGAACGAATAGTTTCATCTTTGATTGAATATCGGCACGTTGCAAGGACATAGTTTCGAAGCACCCTCTTGAAAAATTCTTTTCTCATTCTCATGCATCCTTACATGTAGATAAAATGAATACTTCATATATGCGTCTGTATAAAATACCAATTTTCAAGCATTTTATCATGTAAATCAGTGGGAAGAATGCTTTCCCACCTACATTCCTTCCCAGAAAAGGCCAAAGTTCATTTTCTTTCTACGACTATATAAACCAGCACCATTTTCATTACAATATTCATTTTTCATCTTATCCAAAAGTAAGTACTACACTTCTTCTTCTAAACACTTCATCAAACACTACCATTCGTTATATTCCAGTCTGAACCGGCTTCTTCAATCATTAAACAAATATTCTAATCAAACAGTGGTACAATCTCCAGACTACTCTAAATCCATACCAAGCCATCCATCATCACAGATACATTGAATCTCCATTGCAGGTTAAAAAACACTTCAACCTGCCCACCAAGTTCAATATACACAATTTCAAGGTAAGAAAGGATTTCCTAACAGACGACAATTAGACATCTACTAGGCTCAATAGGCACTTATAATACAGAGTACAACAGCTAAATTCAGCCCTTCATGAGTCTTATATATTTTCAATTATTTCAGATATATTTATTCATCATTAATATTATACTGTTATAGGAATGAACATCAATACTAATAACAATAGCTCAAATGATATGAATATTCCGTTTTATCAAGATCATTGTTTAAGTTTTACAAATCAACATCTTCAAACTATAGAACAAGAGTTAGAATGTGCTCGAGAACAAAATGAAAAGAAAAAGAAGAAGAAGAAATGTCATGGAAATCGTAAATTACAACGATATCGCCGAAAACTTCGTCAACGAGGTATTAATACTTCAATTGATACAGAATCATCAGTAGTACAAGAAAACATTCAACAAAACGAACGAACAATAATTGGCTCAACTACTGATGGAGAAACTTCTCTTTCTGTCAAATCAGTTCAGCATAAAATAACAAAAAAGAAGAAATGCAATACGAATAAACAATCCAGTTTTATCAATAAAAATAATATTCATCAAGTGGATCAATTCGAATTTGTAAGAAATGATTCTGTTGATTATACTATTATATCTAATGAGATATTATATCAAAGCACAGCTCCAGCTTTCAATCTTTCGCCAAAGTTTAATGGTTTGTTTAGTGCAGATGAAAAGATCCAAATTATTCGTCAATATATTAGTTTAATTGATCAAGTTTGTTTTCAACAACTCAAACAAATTCAATGGAAATATTATCTTCATCTTGGTTTGACACAAGGTATTTGGCATGGTCATATGTCTAAAACATCTGCTGAAAAGTATTCTATATGTCATACATACGGAAGATCGAAATCTGTGATTGAACAACGTATCAGAGTAATCGAAAAACATTTCAAACAAGCACAAGATGCCATTATACAGTTTGAACAAAAGATTTTATCAGAATGTGAACAAAATCAAGATTGTTTAAAGGTATTGAAAGAATTAAACACAATTATTTATCAATTAGTTCAAGAAAAGCAACAAATTGTAAAAGATAAATTCGAATATCAAAGAAAAATGTTACTTTTCAATGCAACTGACCATCAATTACTTCAAAATTTCTTCGATATTGAACCCAACAATAGACATGTGAGCATATCAACTATAATATTTAGTCCGATAAAATCATATTTCTCTCTCATTTCAATTTCTTACAGATCACATGGGCAAGGCATATATGGAAAGCAACAAAAGACCAACTGATAATAGAAGAAGATATTGCTTTGTTACAACATCGTCTTATATCTACAACATTAAAGTCAACATCTGATTTACTTCATAAAATCATAAATAATATTAACACAAATATTCAAAAATTCAATGATACCTTAACAAAATCAACAGCAACTTATACTTCATCAAACTGCATTGAAACACTGATAACTTTGAAGAAAGATATTATTCAAGAAGCTATCTTTATCCATCAGAAAGAACATGAACAAATCCAAACAATTATACATACAGAACAGAACAAATTTTTCGTTCAAAATAGATATATGGAATCAACATCTGAATATCAGAAACGTGTGAATGAAGCTATCGAAAAACGTCGACAACATATGCTCGTACGTGCAAACTATGCAAAACAATTCCTTTTATCAGCATCATTCAATCTAACACATCATCGATCATCAACGAACGATTCATAGAAATAACTTCAAAACTTAACATATATCTCAACTTTCTTCTAAAATACATCTTATTAAATTCAATCCGTTCAAAGCTCTTAGAAATTTTCTATATTAAATCCATATAAGCTTACGCCTTCTTAAGTTTATTCTACTTTTAGATATATGACTCAATTTCAAGAAAAAAATCAATTAAAAAGAATTATTACTCAGTAAAATACTGTCTAACAAACAACAGCGATACTGTTCCACAACACACAAATCTTCTAATTTTCAATCAAATGACGTCATGCAACAGCCACAACTTACAAGCTCTTCCCTTTCACAAAAAACCTATTCAATCGGCCATTTATTCAACATCAGCAATAAAGTTAGTAAAAACTGTTCCACAATTTCCTCATGGTTTCTATACCTTTTGATAACATATTATTATTTCCTTGCTTTGCAATGCAATAATGACACTAGATCCGAATTTAGAGTGATAAGCCATTTGATAAACCATTCCACTACGTACACAACCCTCCATGCCAATTTCTACCCTTCGAATTTTTCAAATCGATAAGTTTTGAATTTGCAATTTTCGAGCTATTTTAGCTTTGATTTTGTGAATTTTGATTTTTAACAGAGTAATTGTTCATTTGAAATGATTTTTAAGGATTGAATTTGATTTTTGTTGAATTTAATCCCTAGAAATTGTTTTTTATGAATAGATGCCATTTGATAAGTCTCTAACAAAGACGAAACTAGTCATGGCAGCTTGCACTCACCCTCACCCTCAACTGTCGGAAAAGCAATTAAAAAAAAGGACAAACATCTTTATTTCTTCGAGTAAGTATAATATTTGGTAGAAAGCATACATTCTAAAATAATCAGTCACAGCAATCAACGACATCCCAATCACAGCAATCACAATCGCATTCACAGCAACTATCACATCCACAACATGAGCAGCAATCATGATCACTTGTATCATGTGCATTATGATTGTCACGCACACAAAAACACCAGCAACAACAATCCTCTGGTAACCATTTTGTGCATCGTGAGTGACAACTAGAATTATCTTTTTGACGTTGACTTTCTTTGTTGTCTGTTGTTGCATTAGAAGATGGTGAACTAGACGTTTTGCGACGCTGCGTCCTGTTCCGATTATTTCTTTCTTGATCTTTTTTTATTGGATATGAATAACCATTTTTACCTGCACTAACCAAATTAGTAAAAATTGGTTGAAAATTAGAATCCACATTGTATTGTTTATTTCTGGTATTTGAATCGATAAAATATGGTGATGTATTATAAGAACTGTAAGGTTGTGTTGTGTAATATATACGTTGTTGTGCCATCAGGTTTCGTATTAAAGGTTCACTGAAACAGATTTTTATTCGTCTATTAATTTAATACAAAATCAATGCCACATCGGATTTTATATAAGTAATCGGCATACGTCTGTGTAAAATCCAATGACACTTTTAATGAAAAGAGAAAAAATGCAAAACAGCAGAAAGTCATACGTCTGGCTACTCTTGAGTTTTATCGATTTAATTTTTATTTGAAAATGAATCAAGAAAAGTGTTGGAAAGAACCGAACGAAGAGGGATAAATCCATTGATGCATTTAAATGTTATTCTTTCAAAATGTTGAAGGGCTTCAAAGAAAATGATCGTAATATGGAAATTTGAACTAATGCATTTTACAAAATGAAACTCAAGGACATAATAAAGAAAAAAAGGTAATCATTCTTTTATCAGATATAATTCAAGGATGAATTGATGAAGATTATTGATTTATTAGTTTGAAACTAACAGGAGTTTTTACTCAACCGATGCAAATTTCGATTTCCTGGAAAACCCTATAACACATCAAATCAATATGTTATTTCCATAGAAATCTGAGTCGCATTAATTACAGGATGAATGTTGAGAAAGACGTTTTTACACCTTATTTTCTCTATTTTTCCCGTCATCACCCGTCTGAGAAAAAAGCATTTCAACTTTTCAGCCTGTTTCTTTATCAAAGAGAAATTTTTAACGCTTCGGCTAGTTTGTTATTTAGCTAAAGGAGGAGAATCTGATAATAATCACTTACTACGAATCATTCATAGATGATTTCCAATAAAATCTGATTATTTTATTTGCTTGAAATCATATTTAAGGGATGTCAGGCGATTAACTTTCATTCAAAAACAAATATTTCTATATGAATCAGCTCTGATTTTGTGTAACACAGAAGAACAGGAAAAAACGAAAGTACACCTGCACATTATCGTTTTTTCAAGGTAACAAAAAGAATTCTTTTAGTAAGCAGTAAAAATAAGAGAAAGAATTTAATTTATTTTATCTTTGTATTATTTGAATTTCATGTTCAATTTGTTAGAATATTAATTATGGATCTCATGACTATGATAAAATCGTTATCTCAAACTTTGTTCGGCCTGTTCTTTGTTATTGACTGTCTATCCAATGGTCGTGTGAGTGTGACCATAATGTTTGGTAGTTTCTTCTCAAATTTTCTAAACTTTCCCTTTTTGATTGTAATTTCAAGTTTGACTACATTAGCTTGTCTATTTTGCACAACTTCTATGTCAATTCTCATATCAATAGGTATTTTAAGTGCACTGCGTAATATACTGGTTGATATCTGTGCTTTACTGTCTCCTTCTTTCGTTGAAATCCAGATTTCTGCTTCTCTTTGTCTGATACTTGTAGTTTCCATCCCACTAGGACTTGGCTTGGGTTTGATCATCTGTACTCTCTTAAAATTTGCCAAATCTGTTTATACACGTGTTATCATATTTTCATTCACTCTTTGTGTCATTACGTATATTTGGATGGGATTTTTCCATGACAAACAAATTATGCTGATTTCTCGAACTATACAACCTTATTTATATTCAGCTATATCCGCAATTTCTATAATTCGAATCTACAATATACTTTCAAAATTCGGCTGGAAATCACAATCTTTCGCTTTTTGCTTAGTTTTATTCATCGGTATTTTATATTCAGGCTTAAAGCGTCAACTTATTACAAAATTTTCCACATTTGAGCTTGTCGATTCATCTTTGTCAACAAGTTTGGTAACTGTAATTAATGATCGCAAACTAGACATAAGAATTATGCGTATAGATCATAGCATTGTTGGTGGTGTATTTAATCCAAGATTTGAATCAATATTCGAAACGTTTTACTGGTATGAAATGGCATGCCATATACCTTGAATGAAATCTAATTCAGAATTGAGTACAAGACATGCTTTAGTTGTTGGTTGTGGAGTAGGTATCGTTGTTGATGCACTGATAAATCGCTGCAAATTTGATCAAGTCATTGTTATAGACAATAATGCCGATGTGCTTCGTTTTGCCTCTAAATACTTCGGTTTAAGCAAGAATGCCTCGCTTATCACTGGAGATGGCCAAGAGTTTATTATGGCACAAGCCACTAATATATTTGAACTAATTGTGTATGATGTATTTAGTGGCTCATTTATGCGAGATAATTATGTTCAAGAGTTGGTATCTAACTGTTTTCGAATAATGGTATCTTAGTACTCAATGTGGTTTCGACAGTTGAGATGAAAGTTTTGCACCGTATTATCCAGCAACTTCAAAGTGTTTTCAAACAAGTAAAATGTTTTTTGTGAAGGTGGTATTGACTCAATTAACACTGGCGCACTTGTCAACTATATTTTCTTTGCTAGCAAAAGTGAGAAACCTCTACAATTTGAAATGTCTAATAATTATCATGAAGCTCTTCAGAGTGCATTTGAAAATTTTAACTCAAGCGAAATAGAACTTACTATTCTTAAGAATTATGAAACGATTCATCAACATAAAACTGAATGGTTTACAGAAAAAAACAAATTTGAATCTATGCGTAATATATTACCTATTAGTTTTTGGTTGTTATATTAAGAGTTTACATTTAAATTATCATAAAACCTAAGAACCAATAAATTCAATATTCTTGATTAAAAAAGTATTTGGTAATATTTTCATTAACAATATCCCAAAACTAATTAGAAGGAGCTTATTAGTCTCATTGATCATGTTCGATCCACCTTGTCCAAGTTCACCTTCGTTCGAATAAGTTTTGTCAACATACATATACTTAGTATATGGGCTAACATTTCACAAATTTTATTTTTTCTAAAGCAAAAATAAAAGTTGGCAGGTGAAGCATGAAGCGATCTTCTTCCGTTGAGGATTTTTCTCATCTTTTGAAAATTAATAGTTGGAGGTTATTTGACCTTTACGTAATGTCATTAGTTCCATTGAGATTAATTCTTACANTCAGATTGTATGAAATGGCTTCAGCATCTCATGCGTCATTATCAGCAACAGAAATCGTCAATAGTCGTATTCCATTAGGTGCAACAAAAGAACAATATCAAAAATGGATATTACAGAAACATCATTGTCTTCCAAATGATACTACTTTTCATCGTTTAGTTCAATCTGGCTTAGTCGATGAAATGGTTGCAGTTCTTGGAGAACGTGAACATCGAAAAGGATACAATTATCGACTCAATGAACTTCGCCTTCATTCTTCCGATGAGGATGACGATGACGAAGACGAAGATGAGTCACCTACAAAAAAGTTTAAACCAAATACACTTTTACAATGTGATTCTGCAACACAGGCTGTATCTGATACAACATGACTCAAATTATTTGATTAATTATACATTTATCTTTATAAAATTTAGTTTTGATTTAAAAATAAATTGCTTTTCGTCATTTTTATTTCATTTGGTTTCAATATAATGATATTCTATCATATATTCTAGATTTTATCATCAAATTCAACAACTTCTACTATGACTTCATCTATTGATCAAACAGGTGCTCTGGAATTATCATCAACAATATCGATGATAACACCTGCTGAAATTCAAGCTAATCTTGCTCAAATACGTTATCAACGATGTGTTTTAATCAAACATGACATGTTTCCTCGTTTGAGTGATGTTCAACTACTGATTCAACATAACTTAATGGATAAATTGATTAAAGTACTTGAAGAGAATGACCAAGACAAAGTATGGGAAATACCTGAAAAGGTAAAAGAAAGTCTTTGCTTTCTTGAAAAAGTGGACAACGATCCTGATAGTGAAGATGACGACGACGACGACGATGATGAAGACGACGAAGAAGAAGAAGATAACAATAATTCGAATATATCAACAACAAATGTTCAGCCAAATAATGCAACTAAAACAAATGATGTATCAACACAAAGTGGCTCTCTTCAATAATACAGCTTATTTGTTTCATATGGTCTTGTTCTAATAGAAGACATCTGATTATTTGATTTTAAAGTAATAAATTCTTTTTTAAGTTCAAGAATTATTCATTCTTCTTATCAATATACTCGCTTTGTTGTTTTCTGAAAGTATTAGACTTGTTATACACATACCAGATTCAAATTATTGTTGTATAAAGTTTAAAAAATTGAAAATATATTTGAAACAAGAGCAACTACATGTTTCAAAATGAAATTCGATCTAGAATATGAATAAAAAGATGAATATCCACTTGTAATGATGAAATTATCCTTAATTATTATTACATTGACACATAAATTCAAAACTTCCGTTATTGAACCAAATAGATGACATGTAAAATTGTTTTATGCTGAATTCTATACTTTGAAAACATTACATATCCTTATTTACAGCTATTTATTACAGATTACTTGTAAAATTAGCATTAGAATGACAAAAGATGGAATCCCATGTCATTGAACGTCTTAATGGTACTTATTAGCATTTTGTTGATAAAATGACTGATTTCGCATCAATAACCGTTTCTAATAAGCGCTAAAAAGTGAATCTCTAGCTTACATATTCCTCATCAGAAATTGGCAACAGCAATCATTATTTTTGTTCGCATACCAAACAGGTACAAGATTTAAAGTATTTCCTTAACTTTAAAACTGGATATTTTATCGTTTTTCTGCTAGTAACCTGGTATACAAATTAAAATCTATGTACCTTTATAAATTTGAACTTAAGAAAATGAAAAGAATACAGTCATAGGATGACTTTTGAAATTAATTGAAGATTTAAGATTCACTTACCAGTTTATCATCACTATATTCGATGCTTGCACGGCCATATAGGAGACAAATGAAACACGAAAATAACTCAACTGGCATATAGTCAACTATGAAAAAGAATGAAGAATGATTACTTTTTTCTCATGACTTATATAATAGGTGTTTCTACTGAACTTTGGTCAGCCTTGGCATATCTCCTTTGAGAACGAATAGTTTCATCTCTGATTGAATAACGGCACGTTGCAAGGACATAGTTTCGAAGCACCCCCTTGGAAAATTCTTTTCTCATTCTCATGCATCCTTACATGTAGATAAAATGAATAATTCATATATGCATCGGTCTAAAATACCAATTTTCAAGCATTCTCTCATGTAAATCAGTGGGAAGAATGCTTTCCCACCTACATTCCTTCCCAGAAACGGCCAAAGTTCATTTTCTTTCAACGACTATATAAACCCGCACCATTTTCCTTACGATATACATTTTTCATCTTATTCAAAAGTAAGTACTATACTTCTTCTTCTAAACTACACTATAACACTATTTCAAATTATCTACACGCCCAAAACAGCAAATTCGGATAGAAATCAATTATGTTAACTTATACAAAAATACAATCTGAAGAAATTTCACATCCATTACGACTCAATGTAGTATCCTCAATTCATCCCAACCGATTTCCATCCGAAAAGCCACCAAATTGAATACACATCAGTCTTCACTAACAGCCAAAACCAAAGGCAATTCAAAATCAATTTTAACCATATCACTTCATAACTAAGGAGAAAATTATTACGAGCATCCAGATTCATATATTCTGATTTCAACCTAACCAACAATCACGAAATCCACAAATATCAGGTAAGCCTGAAAAACATTCAGTACCCGCAAACTTAAGTACATATTGCAAATTTCGCTCTTTGCATTTGAATTTTGCCAGCATCATTTGATTCTCTTATGACTTGGCATCAAATGCACTTTTTAACTTTAAAACTTCTTGTTTTGAGTTAAATTGTACGAAATCACAAGCCATCTGATGAGTCTTTGTGAGCGAAAGACGAAACGCGTCATGGCAGCTCATCTCACACTGCTACAATTGAAATCATCATTGTAATTTGAATGCAAACTGCTTTTTTAGCTTTTTGTATTTGAATTTCAACAGAATGATTTGATTTTGTTATGATTTTGCTTCAAATAGACTTTTCAGCTTTGAAAATGTTTATTTTGAGTTAAATTGTACGAAATCACAAGCCATCTGATGAGTCTTTGTGAGCGAAAGACGAAACGCGTCATGGCAGCTCATCTCACACTGCTACAATTGAAATCATCATTGTAATTTGAATNAGTAGAGCATCCTCCTTTTCTACATACTAAATACCAGTCGTACAGTCCTAGTCATTTCCAACAAGCGAAACCTCTGAAATATTTGTGACCTACCTCAAACAATGAATTACCTCCAGTCATCCAAATCATTCTTAAAATTCTAACTACTCATAAAACAACATAATCAAGTCCGTATAAAAGCTTACAAAGCTACCTTATGAACGACCCTTGACAAAGGTCGAAACTATAGTCGTAGCTATGTCTCTCTATAACTCATACCCTCAATAGAAAGTAGCATGACAAACGCAGAACAGAATAATAAGACACTCTTCTCTGAGATGCTTATGATAATCTATCAGTTCCGGCTGAGCAACGTACTCTCATCTTGATGTGACAGAGCAATAAACTCGAATCTCATTATTGTATATCAGTTTAGCTTTGATAAACCCTCAATTTCATGAACGGCTTGAACGCTAAACCTTTGAAGGGCTGGTAACATATATATGTGCTCTTGCGCGACTTATTGACACATTTCTGCAGGGCAAGGGGTTGATAATTATGCGAATTTCTCCGGTTTCTGTCTTCACCTCGAACACACAGACGTATTCGGCTTGATTCTCTCCTTTCCATATGGAGGATTACGAGGAGAGATCACAAATGGAGATCGACGGTTCTCCATTTGCAGAATCAACGCAAAGTATCCAGCATAGAATTTATGGCTATATGAAAGCGTCAGTAAAGGTGCACCGGATACTAGAACGCACGAAAAGCTGGAGCAATTATCAACCGTTGCTGCGGTCAAAGAAACTCGAGGCGTGTGTGTTGTGCTCGAATGTGAAATAAATTTCATATGTTACAACTTGGAGAAAGCCAGGTTAAGTGATTTGAGTTTGCGACTTAAAATAAGTAAACAAGAGGACGTTGGAAGAAAACGTACATATTTTCGAATTGAATTTTATTTTTTAGATTTCAGTTTATTAGAAAGAAAATAATTCACTTGATTTAGAAAAATAAATTCATATATTTTCATAGTAAACTACGCTCGTTCTACTTGTTTTGTCCTCTGACTTGCACAACTTGAACTGGTGCATCTCCAGCAATTCTTGTCGTAACTGGTCTTCTTGTGACGAAGTTAATCAGTTGATGACGAAATTCACTGAATGTCATAAAATAAATAGGAAAACTCAGAACAGGACATGTGTATAGAAGTAAATTAAATGCATCAATAATATACCGGCCCCAATACGTTTTGGAAAGAGTCGGATAGAGAAAGCCATAGTTAAGCGAAGCTGGTGTTCGTGTCATCACGAATGTAAAACCAGAAATGATAAGAGTGATTGTAATTGGTTGATGGCGAATCTTAGAATTTGTTATGGTTGTTGTTCGTCGTAGTTTATGCAAATGATGAATTGAGAGAAAATTGAATGATAAAATCAATCCTGATGGAATAAGATCATAAATCCACAAATGTACGGTCTGGAATGTGGAAATCATGGGGCGCAGTGGCGAGTCGGCAACGATATATCCACCGACACTTCTGTAACAAATCAATATTAAGACAGGAAAATTCGAAAGAAAAAAGATTGTTATGATGCAAGTAATAATAATCGCGACAACTTTCCATCGATGGAACCATGTGTTTGGCTGTATTCGACTCATAAATAAATATCGATCAAAAGAAACGAGAACATACAACCATGCTGAAGTTTGAAGTGTCCAAAAATTAAAAAAGAAGGAAAACTTACATGATGCCACTGAATACGAATAAGTTAATGAAAATCCATGAATAGCACTTAGATAACCATCGACATTCCATCCGTATACTCCAAGAAAATCGATCACTGCTATTGTACGCATATAGTGGATCGTGGGTCGGCCTTGAGCGTTTTCGGAATGTTGATCGACATAAGACAAAGAGTGTTAAAAGATTGAGTGTTGTACCTAATATGACCGTTGACAAGCAATAGTAACCGTAGAAAGCGATGTAAGTTGAGACTGACTTAGCTGCATATGCGATTGCAGTGGCATTACTTGTATTCATGTTTCTGTTCGAAGAAAATGCCAGATTAGTGAAATGAGTCCGGCAACTCTATTTGATGTATTCTGCAACTTTTTATTTCAAATGTAAAAATAATTTATGCGGGACGCAATAGTCATCGCTACCTTAGATAAATTGAATGCCGCTTTTGAGCGAAGTCATACTCTTGAAACTATATAACCGAAATGGGATTAGAAACAGGCACAATATTCACATCAAATGGATGTTGCTAATACTCATCAAAGCTAGTTTTTCGATGAAAATTATTTTAGTTTGATGAATACGAAGAGATTAAATTGATGTCGTCAAAGCTACACTCTGTAGATATACATACGCTTCATTATGTTGCTAAAATATATCTAACCTGTGCGTCTCGAGTCTATATCATACGTGAGCTGTATCTCCAATATCAATGATTATCAAAGATCTGCATGCGACCGAGTCCATTATGCTGAAAGGTCTAACTGGATTAGCAATTGATGATGGAAATCAAAGTATCATAAGAATTCGATTGAAAACTATGTCTTGGTTGTCGCATCTTTATTGAGATTTCAAAAAATTGTCAAAACTGCGATTGAAATCTTTAGGGTGAGGGTGTGGACGAGTAATGGCTGCCATGACTAGTTTCGAACTTGTTAAAATCCCCATCAGATGGCTTTTTACTATAAGAATTGTTATGTTCGATGCTCGAGAGTGAAGAAGCGTGTGTTCGATAAGTAGTTACAACATAACTGACTTTACTTTTATTTCACCAAGTTATATAGAAACAACACACAAAGGAAAGAAAGAGATAACCACGGCCACGAAAGATCTGTGGACGTGCCATCAAATGGCGGGATGTAACAAGAATTGATTTTAAATGAATTTACATTGAAATAAATTCACAAAAAAGCAACTCTGATATAAATACTCTGTTATTTCGTTTTATTCAAAGATTTTCAAGCAAATTGATTAAAAGATAACTGAGAAGTTGAAATAATGATATTTTATCATTGCCAATCCCATGTGAAGAAAATCGCCACGATTTTTGCGATTTTCTAAAATATCGGCGTAAAATCACCATTAATCGTATTTTCGAGAAAAACAGCGATTAAATGATGTTTAATCATGATTTCGTTAGAGGATATGATTTCATCAAAATCGCTGATAAATCGGAGCGATTAATTGCAATTATTTGCGATTTTTTTGTCATTTTGGGTAGTTTTTCACTTTTATTAGTAAAAAAATTGACGAATAAATAAATATAAAGCACGTTTTGAATAATTTAATTTGTATTTTAGAATATTTTATCGCGAAAAATCCTAATCAGATTTAGTGTCAGTAGTATAGCTTCGATATGATTGGATAATTATATAGATGACGACGTCTCGTTTGTTCTTTGTCGTCATTAGCTAATTAAACATCTACTTCTTGTAAACGTTTTGTATGATCGTCTTTTATTATTCTTTCGTCATCATGCAATGCAAATGCTATCACGATTTCCATGTCTTTACGTCATGCTGTTCGTCATTGTTGGTCAAGCTGCATTTCTCGCTGTTATCGACGTTTTTGGCTGTGGATTTGTAATCTATGAATGCTTTTTGCTCTGTGCCTTTTCAGATGTTGAATTCTCAGTCACCGTACGCTGGCCGTGCTTGTAAGAGACAAGAAAAACGTCGACAACAAAAGAAAGCCCTATTAGATATTCTGAATAATATTGATTCAGATACTACGTCATCGGAAGATGAATCAATTCTCGATACTCAAAATGAAAGTTCAGCTCATGATCAGCAAAGTAATCAATGCAGGTCTGGCGATGTTACAGCCGCTTCTTATCCAAATATCAATTTACCTACATACAAGCCGGATGACGATGATGACACTTACTGGAATGAGAAATTAACAGATTGGACTTTCGATCCAACTTCATCGTTGTATGAAAATTCTCGCGTATCAGTCAGAGCGGCTGCTGTGTCAGTTATGTCGATTGCAATTGAATGCAATTTCCCAAAATCTGTCGTTGAGCGATTATTGAAGATTTTAAAATCACTTTTACCGGTGCCGAATTCGCTGCCAACTACGCACGCTTCTCTTGTAAAAGCAATAGGCGTTGCATCCACATCATCGTCCAGGTATTACTGTAATAGTTGTGATGAATTATGTATTGCACGCTCACAATACAAGTTTTGTGAGAACCATAAATGTCAAGTCTACGGCCGGCCTCTCAGAAATCGTGATATTAGTGAAATTGTCATTTTAGATATCAAAGACCAATTAAAATCAATTTTACGTCGAAACATGTCTTTATTTTCGAATGCGGAATTATTCCCATCCTTTGATATCACTTCGGGTAAATGTTACAAAGAACACGTCACGTCTGCAAATGAATTATCCAAAGTTTACAACGAAAAACTTCACCTAGTGACCTTAAATATTCATACGGACGGTGCTCCATTGATACGTACAACAAAATCTTCTTTATGGCCGTGTCTAGCATCGGTGGTAGAGTTGCCTCCACAAGTCAGAGAACAACAATCAAACATACTCCTTTCATGTCTGTGGAATTCTTCAGTCAAACCTAATGTGAATATCTTTATGCAAGATTGTATTCAACAATTACTGGATTTAGCTAATCCATTTACGTTGATTATAAATAATTCAGAGTTTGTTATTGTATTGAAAACTCAATTGTTCGTGTCGGATTTACCTGCGAAAGCTCTTGTTTGGAAAACGATCAATTTTAATGGATACAATTCGTGCACATATTGTCCTACTGAAGGTAAATAAGAACTTCATTAGATTTCGTTTCTTTATTCTCAATCGTTTTTCTCTATATCTTTTATGAAGGTGTTTACCAGCATCGACAAGTACTCTATCCATACAGAAAGAACAACTATCAACAACGTACTCATGATCAATTTTTAGCGATAGCTCGAGTAGTTGAGGAACGAGCCTCTCGAAGAAAAACTGGCGGTACAATTGATGGCATCAAAGGTCTGTCTCCATTACTTCAAGCTTTCGAATATCCGAAACAAATAGTATTTGATTACATGCATTTATGTTGCTTGGGACATATGTCCACCTTAATACAACGATGGAAAACAATGCTAAGCTCTGACGCGTTTATCGAAATTAATAAGAAAATATTTGCTCAAAAATTTCCTCATAATAGGAGTGTTAAGTTTAATTATCCATTGAACTCATCTGAAGAATGGAAGCCAAAGCATTTTCGAGTATTTGTGTTATCCATCGGTCTTCCATATATGTTATCATTATTTACCACCACTCGTTGCATCTCATTATGCTTTCTATTCTATGTTTGTTAAATTACTACACTCTCCGAAATCGAATCTTGAAATTGAACTGGCGGACAAAATTATTCATTATTATTGTCGAACAGCACCCGATGTATATGGAGAAACAATCGAACTGTTCTCACTTCAGGTTCATTTACACTTACCACAACAAGTTTTAACACATGGTGGACTCTCGTTTACATCTGCATTTTGCTTTAAAAGTATGATTCGATTTTTTAAGAAGAGAGCACATGGAACGCGAAATCTCGTTACTCAAATTGCTGATTGGATCAATACTGCAACTGCTGTTGGACAACCATCTATTGAACTATCAATTCCAACAGGTATTAACAGTGTTGGTATAAAAAGTTCNGTGTACGATGTACTCAATCTTCGAAGAGGAAAAAGTTCATTTAATTTCTCGTTAAGTTCTCTAGGTATAGAAAGATAATCGGACGTGTTTGTTTTTGTAGACTCGTATTTTCGGGTAAAAGCGTAGTAATCTTCATGATATTTAAAAAAAACAATAACTTGACCATATTCAGTGTGAGTACTTTTAGAGTTGTACGAGACAATATAACTGCAGCAATTATAAGGGGCGTCATATAAAACCGTATGATAAGTAACAAACACGTCTGATTATCTTTCTATACCTAGAGAACTTAACGAGAAATTAAATGAACTTTTTCCTCTTCGAAGATTGAGTACATCGTACACTTTCATACCTGTTGATGATATTTGTCACAAGTGTATTCAAGTCGAATGTCGCGAACATGTATTTTTATCGGAGATTCGTGTAGATTATGAACATGATTAGACTTTGTCTTTGTTTCAGCATTCGACACGGCAACATGAACTTTGAAAACTGTTTTTTTTTCGTTCTAGATGAGTTTGAATATACGTATATGCAAAAGCGTATACAACTGATTCACGAATACAGAAAATTGCAGACTTTGCAGTCATCAGCTATGTCGATGAGCCAAATAGTTATAGCCTTGTGTCAGTGAAAAGATTAATCGATGTTGATCAGTTTGGCAAAGGAACGATTCGTGAGAAGAATAAGACTTATCGTATTGTAGTTGAACGAACAGGTCAGCACTTATTATGATGTTTATGTCGTTTGATGTTTTACTTATCCTAAAGGTAGCAAGTGTGACATGGAACGATTTGCAAAAGATGCAGAGACAACATCTGCCTATACAATGAATGCCGAAGTCGTGTCAGACACTGAAGAATGGCAGAAACGAAAACAATCGTCAACAAAAAATATCCAGGAACAACAAATAAGTAAGCAACAACCCAGGATAGACTAAAGCCGACTATTCGCAGAATACTCGAAAGCATTCTATCGCGAAAGTCTTATCGTTGTTTGAGTCTAGTTCATTGATCTAACCGATCTTCCAGCTTAAAAATATTCTGTTTGCTCCAAGATTCTCAAGAGATACTCTTCTGTAATGACTTCACTCCTTGACTGTCTTCAGTTTCTTAAAACGATTGCATGACATCACGAAACAATTTATTACACATTTTTATTTTTAACTATTCAGGGAATGTTGATAAACAATTGGATGAACTACATTCTTTTGGTAAATTATCATCATCAGGTCCAAAGTCAGAAACTTTATTCATTTCGACTGATTATTTTAGACTTTGACGAGAATCCAACTTATACGACTCTCAATCCATGTTCATTCGATGAATTAGATGCAGCTGGCATAGGTAGATGAAAATCATGTACGTGCTCCTCTTATAATCTTTTCTATCGCTTGTCGTTGAAGGTGATCGTTCTCAAATCTTCTCTGATGAAGATGATGATACTGACGAAGAAGGATTTGACGGGCCACAAAATAAAGACACCAATAATCAAACTTCAACATCTAATTTTAATCCTAAGTTGACATCCTCATTTAAAAAACGTTCAAAGACAAAAGTAGTCCGAGAACCATCGACTAAACGAGTGCGAAGCAGTGATCTTTTATCTTCCACAACCGATCAAAAGAACGTACATGTTGATCACA
>CAJNOJ010000721.1:0-27791 GCA_905250025.1 Adineta ricciae | reverse complement strand
CTTGCTTTTTCTCATGTAACAATTCCTCATGTATCAAGATTTTCTTGAACATTGGAACGAGATATTTTTACCCTAACACTTGGGTACTTTTTGTATAAGTAGATGTCATAAGGACATGTTCTTTTTTTGAGAAATTTTTATGACACAAAAATAAATTATTAATGTTAAAACAAAAAAAAAATTGTTCCTTTTCTTTTAGTTATTCTTGCTATACTTCGAAAACAAATAATGATACATGACTATTTCTTATGGGATATTTTGTTTTATTAATTGTAACTTTTTCATCAAAATTCTATCGGCAATAACTTCGAAAAACTATTATTCAGCATCAAAATATACTATGAAAACATTTAATAACATATACTATTCCGTAGTTATGCACATTTCTAGAACTCATTCTGCGCAATGGAGTTGAATGTCTATTCGAGTGTAGTTTCTCACTTTTGTTATTTTCTTACTCTCGATGTGAAAGTGAATATAATTTTGAAAGAATAAAGCTTTTCGATAATTAATAGATTCTAACCTAACCAACAGATCTATTTTGTATACAATTCACTTCCTACAACTATTTTCTTTTTCATACCTTATCTTGTCTAAAATAGCCAATTTAAATATTTCAATCGAAATTTAACAATGTACGTAACAAGTATAACGATGAATTTTTCTTTTTGCTCTATTTTGTCATGTTTCAAGAAAGATTTGTTCACTAAAATTCACTGAATTTCATCATTGTAACGGACTATACAGACAGAAAGTCTATATCTTCGGAGCGTTTTCTAATTCATCACTTTACTTCTCAGGTGCTTATGTATACTTGAACTTAAATAACCATCGTAATGAAATGAAAAGATCTGGGGAATAAAAAGGATATTTATCAACTATTTTCTTTCACGTATTTTTTGGTATAAAATGAATTTTCAACGAATTTTCAGTATAGAATTTGCTGTTTTCTAGAATAAAATTGGATTTTTCTTCTCCTTTAATTAAAAAGTACATTTAAATTTATTAATGACAATAGTTCTAGAATCCCTTGTCTTTCCGTCTAGCGTTTGACTTTTTCGTTCCTTTAAACACTCTTCATCAGTATAAAAAGAAAAATAATATGATATCTCTACTCTACAATAAATCAAACAGTGACAAACAAATCTATATCTTTCATTCTCTTCGACGTCCTCGAAAAACAGATTTTCATTGTGAAAATTATGATAGCTTTCGATAGAAGTGAGATATGCAGTAGTGAAATTATTCTCTCTCTCGTTTTCTCCTCGCATCGTTCATGAATGTATAATCTTTCATTCACTTAATGCAGTAAACACAGAAAACGGAAAAAATGAGAAAAATCATATAATTGAAGAATATTTTCTTTAAAGTCCCATTCATTTTATCAATTTAACATTTACTGTCAAGATGACTTCAAGAAATGTTTGGCTACTGTTATTATTGATGTTTATTATACAAACAATGGCAGATAATATTCGATCGGTTCAAATGACAATAATCAATGATAAAATATTTCAATGTGCACAATCAACTTGTTCACCATTTAACAATCTGACAACATCAAATATCCTACTATGTCAAATCGATTGTTTAAATCAAAATCAATGTATGGCAGCTACTTTTTATAAATCAAATTCTCAATGTCAATTATTTAATGATTCACTAAATGAAAACGGGAATATGTCAGATGAAATGAATGCTATAACAATGATTACAATTATTGCAACACGATACCCGCCCGGTTTGTATCGATTAAGATTAGTCGATATGAGAATATGCTCAGAGAAATAGAAGTATAGAAAAACTGTTCTCTGTAACGATCGATTGATTTAAATCCACAATATATCGTTTTTTTTTATCAAGCTTGAGAGATAGGAGAACTAAAAGGACCAGAAACACTAAACTCCTTTATGAATATGAAACGATTGCGGATGTTTGAATACAGTCCTAATGAAAGGTTTTTTTCTCAAATATTGAAAAACATTACTAGAAACATGACATAAATCATTTAACTAAAAATGCAATGTTCATTCTAACTTTTCTAATTAATGTAAAATTGTTGTTTTTAAAATAGATCTAACGTTGATTCCAATATCATCAACAACAATGCCAGTATCAACAACAGGACCACCACGCGGTAAGTAATATGATCACATAGCTATCACTTCTTTTAGTACACCCGTTCAAATCGACCGCTATGATAAAGTTCTTGTTTTGCTCGACAATTATTATTTTTCATTCGAAAAATTATTCAAACCAACATGAGAAGTATTTAATGGTAAAAATTTTGACCACCCTCTCCCACAGACTGGCACCGACAGGGCCGAAGATCAACGGGTGCAGCTTTTCAAAACTCATTACAGACCGTCTCCGACTAGCCCAAAAACCCGAGTAGTTGCCTAATTCAACTTATATTATAAGTGACGAACTCCAAATACACTCCCACACATATTTAGGAATAAATAGGAATAGATTTTGTTATACATAGTCTCAGGAATACTCTCAGTCGAGCTATACGTCAGCCTATGTCCATCGGTATACACAGGTATAACTAAATCTATCCCTATCTATTCCTAAACTTGTAGAATTATATCGATATACATCTATTTATGTTCGAACTGAGATTAATCTATCAGATATCCATTTATAATATAAGTTGAATTAGGCAAATCATGATCGGTTAAGGTTTATAGGTTTAATACTCTATTTGCAGTAAAAACATGTACAGCGGACGTATTTGCCATTAAGCTAACTGTTCCATTCTTTTTGTAAGACAGGACTCGCAGAAAGTTGTTAACGAGTTTTGGAAGACAGGGATTTTTCGCCCGCTAATTCTTATGCCGTAGATCATTACGGAGTCTAACGGGACTTATTGTTGCCGCCCGCCTTTTGGCACGCATGTAACCTATAACCCGTCTGTCCTGGAGTTGTTACTATACTTGACCGTAATTGACTGTTTTCTGTAAAGACGCGCACCTAAAAAATGAAAACTGCGAGCTTGTTAGGAAAAAATCGAAATAAACTGTGTCCCATTGTCTCACAGACAGGTCTGTTCTCAACTTCATTACACTGACGCGCGTAAATGGCGTCACAGATCGTGATCGGCTAATGGAAGCTCAGTAAGAAGCATCACATATTTGTGAATGATGAAGCAAAAAGTTCTTAAAAAGCAGCGGACATCGCTCTTGACTCTATGAGGGGTCAAGGTGTCTAATGGATTTTCTCTNATCATTCATATTATTGAATACTAATGAGAGTAACATACGTTGTAGAGTTATTTTTGCATTGAATCAAATAGCGAAGTGAGCGACGCTATTGCGCGTGATTGCGACGCACGGATCGTTTACATATATCACGATGATTAACGCCAATATCGTGCTCAATAGCGGCGCAATATGCCGTTTTGGCGATATAGCGGCGTTACGATAAAAAATTGAACGACATGGGTCACTTCCCTTTTTTCTCGCTTGACTGGATGACTACAAACAAAACAGCGTCTTTGAACATTATCTCCTGGAATAAAAGCAATGAAATGACGAGCAGTGAGGCGTAGCGAAGAATCGGTTGGCGGTCTTCCTCTCATATGTGGCCGCTTTGATCCGTATTCTTCAATGAATTCTCGAGCAAGCTGGAGACGAAACTGTGAAATTTGGAAAATTTTCTCGTTTTTCATGTTGAACATGGCATATGAGTTTTGCACAGTGATATCAAATAAGTGAAAAGACAATTTCTTGTACCATTTTAGTGTTTTGCTTGGACATTCCGAGAAGCTGTTTTGCATGTCTACTTGATCTATCGCTCTCATGTTTTTGTTATATTGTGTAATACAGAGAGGTTTCTTGATTTTTTGACCTGTTCCTCTGTCGTTCTTCACAGTTTCTACCATGATAGGTTCATGCAGTGTGGTAAGCATGTGCACCTCTCTTTTGTCCATCCATTTGGGTGCTAATAGTTCACCAGTAGTCTGATATGCTTGTTGCCCTTTTGCGAGTTTTCCAAACGATGGCATTCCATTTCTGTTTTTCCTCACTGTTCCACAAGCTTTTGTTCTCTCTTCCAATAATCTTTCGAATAATGTAGGACTGGAAAACCAATTATCGATGAAAAGAGTACATGCAAAACGCAGGTAACGCACAGACGTTTTTTCAACTTTGAATAGTTGTATCTGGAGAACTGTAAGAGGGAGAGATCTGATATTTTGAACAAATATGTAACTGAACAAGTTCTATAATAGTTCAAAGTTTGAGCCTTAACGGTTCAGCCGTTCCGATTTTATAGACGACATAGTAGTCGGTAACACACAGACAAAAAAGGCCCTCGGTTTTCAGTGAATACAAAACATGCGATAGATTCTGCGAAACAATCCATGTTAATGAATTTTCGTAAGAGAAAATTTTGTAGCTGAACATCAGGACTATCTATTGCTAAAGAGAAAATATGAATTACTTGAAAAATGAGTGAGTTATTGACAAAATTTGAAGTAACGCACAGACATTTTGGTAACGCACCGACATGTATTTGCATAAAAGTTTGCTAATCTTAAAATAATTATTTTTAATCTAAAAATATCACTTTGAAATATCAAAATAATAATGTTCATTTATATTTCAAGCGTTTAGCACTGATTTTTTATATTTTTGCGAACGCTTATATATATTCTTATTGGTACAAAACGGTAGAAATTTTTCACTTAAAAAAGTTAAAAAATTAGAAAAAAACACTCCATTTTGATGTTGCATCACCATACGTTCGACATTCAATGACATCCGGACGAATAGCAATAACAGTATGTAATTTTTGAGTATCTTTCACGGACTTCGTTGTTGCGAATACATGCTGAAGTTCAATTTTGATGCATCTATATCCGTTTGATAGATTTCGTCTAGAATAATTGTGTTTGTTTTCGTTCTGGCGATAGAAAGAAAATCGGTAGCTGATCGACATTGTTTTTTAACCATGATTTCTTGCCACACCATTCGTTTGACCATACCACCAATAGCATCTACTACTCCTTTACCATGGGATGTGGCAAAGAAATTCCACGATAATTTTAAGCTGTATTCAGCCATTAATCTAGACATATTTTGAAACAAATATCTTTGCTTGAATTGCGAAGCAGCTCCGTCGCTGAAAAACACAATCTCCTCCAAATTCGGTAAATATTGATTGAGTTTACTAATGATATTATTCAAGCATACGTCAACACAATACTTATCATGAGTTAGATTGTCAGATACTAACGCAAATGAATAATTGACTGCACCACACCATGCATGTGCAGTAAAAATTGATAACGTTTTTGTGTTCCAATGTGCAGCCTGAATAGCGTCCTGTTGATCCATAGCGAAATTTTCAGAATAATCGACTTGTAAAAAGACTTTCCGATCATCCGTATCTTCTTTGATTCGTTCAAAGAGGGTACTTTGAGCACGTTTAATGAACACATGTAAAAGATATTGTTCAACAAGACCAGACAAATGTTGAACACACTCTTTAACAGTTCCTTCTGATTCTTGTTTCTCGGCACGACCATTACTGTTCTTCCATTGAAGCCATTTAATCTTTATTGTGAGATCGACGATGTTTCCTTGAATTTTTGTATCGAAGTATTTATCGCATGTCTTGCAGTTTGATGACATACATTCTTCATTCGATTCATCACACACTAGAGCACTTGTAAACGTCTGTAAATCTGAGCACATTCCACCTTTGACATGTTTTGATAAAGCTTCAAGTAATAGGTTCACATTCTCGTGATATGAACAAACACACACACGATGACTCATTAGTGCTTTGATTAATACATATCCTGGGCGTAGTTCTGCGAAACTTGTTTTAGAAACAACTGAACCTATAAAGAAATAACATATTATTACTAAATTATATGCTATCAAAATAACCTGAAGTAGAGGCAGAATATGCCGACAGAAACAGTTGATGTGCTTCACGAATGTTGTATAACAAAATTCGCTTCTGATGAGTAGATTTTATTCCATTTTCCCTGACAACGATTGTATCTCGCTTTCCAGGCATCTGATACGATATGTCATCTCGACAATAAAATTTGATAATATCATCCTTCATTTTAAGTGATAATTGACGAGTGGAACGTTTATGATGAGACTGACTCATTAATCCAAGAGATTGAGCGATTGTTTGTATGACTATCCTTTTCTTTGATGGATCTTGTGGAAGACATTTGGTCACTTTTTTAACCGCTTTACCAAGAGTCTCCTTTGAGCTGAATGATGCACTGAATGAAATGAGATAAATTAGCTGCTTCATAGTGATGCATATGAAAATAACATACTTTGACGCCCGATCATTAGCAGCACGAGCAGCTTTACGAGCCGTTGCATCACGTTTACGATACTGTTCACGCTGGAAATCGGATAATTCACTGCGCATATTCCTCATCCTTTCACGATTTTTTGCTTTCATAGCATTATGACGACCTTTTCTCTTCAGATTTTCTCGATAACGCTTTTGTTTCTGAGCAGCAGTGAGCTTCATATTGAGCAAATGTTTTCCAAATAAATCAGTACGATAAACTTCCTATATATATATATGACGAAAAATCTAGAATTATTGAAAAATATTAATAATGACAAGGTTTTCTAGAAATCCCATCAAGAACTTTTGTGTTTTTATTTTGTGTTTTATTCGCAGTAATGTAGTCATTCATAAAAACAATGAAAAAGTATATCAGATATAAAATTGTACCTAAAATAAATGATTTATAGCTGATTTATGTATGAATTAATAAAAGTTTTTCAAACCTTGTGTCTGTGCGTTACCAAATTGCTTCGCACTAAGGCGCTTGAGCCAAAAACCAACGTGTTCATTGGATAGCCCATCGAAAGTAGGTAGAGAATCAGTGTGAGTTTTAAAAGTAAATTGGTTTAGTATCACTCAAATATTTACTAAACTTGATTTTCGGTAACGCACAGACATACATTTGTTGTGGTTTTTCAAAGGCATTTTTCTCAGAGTAGGAACCATCTAGAAAATATTTTTACACATGAGAAGAGAGCCCAGCTTCTGCTCTTCAAAATGATCTAAGATACTTGCTACTTATCTCTTAACCTCTCCCGCTGTATACATTCTTCTTACAGCATGATGACTCATGAAATATTACTGATCAATACACCCGTTTGTTTCGTCCATATTTTTTCGTTAAATAAACACTAACCAATAAAACAAAAAACAGTTTTTTGTTCAGAAAAGTGCGCTCTATCTTTTGGCTAGGTTCACTATCGCTGAATTTTAACTTCTACTTCAATCATATTGGTTGACCGTTAGCCGTTTTGGCTGAGTATGGTTTTGCTTTAGATAATTTTTCATCAATGTTCGTACTACTGAGCCCGATATTCCAACTTCGGGGTGATTGTCGAGTTCTGTTTCTGCTCCAATGTAAACGATGAAGTTCAGAACGAATTTCGTATCACAATCACACAACATGAAGAGCTTCACGCAAAAACGGTGTCTTTTCGATGGGATGTACTGTTTGAAACTGAGACGTCCTTTCCATAGCATCAAGCTCTCATCAATACACGAATTCTCACATGGAATTACTGCTTTTTCGAATTTCTTTCTCAAATTCTCGATGATAGGTTGGATGTTTCGGAGCTTGCCTTCTTCTTCTGTATTATTATCAGCAAAATGGAGATATCGCATAATAGAAAGATACCTATTCCTTGTGAAAAGTTCTCCGAAAATTGGTGTTGTAATCAGTTTATCCGTTGACCAATAATCCTTTATGTAATTCTTTTGATTCAATCCCATCAATATTGTAGTGGCGAAAAAGATATTCAATTCTTCCACATTCGTATGGTACCAAGCTGCATTTTTTTCGACATTTGGTGCGACAGTTTGCTGTTGATAATTGTTGGTACCTTCAACAATTTTCTGCATTAGTTCGTTGTCAAAAAATGCTCGAAAATAGTCAGATGGTTTGTTTCCTCCAATTTCAAATTCTTTCCTAAGCCCTGACATCCTATCGGAAAATACCAAGTCCTTTGGATCGAAGCCAGATAAACGCCATTTTCTAGGAGCATGTCTTTTTCGAGTATTTGGGACTGAAATGTCGCTTTCTTATCGTCTTCTTCGTCATCTGTCGAAGACCGATCCAAATCGTCAAACTCTGTTTCTAATTCTGATTCAGAATCACTCAAAATTTCGTCGATTTCCATTTGATTAAGCTTCCTTTTTCTTTAAGTTGCCCTATATAGAATGAAAAGGATGATGCAGGAACTATGAGCTTGTAATTGAACGTAACGAGAACAAGATATATATATATATACGGACAGGAGTGTAAGTGAGGATCTTCTCGAAGATTCCAGACAGAAAACATTAAAAAAGATATCATGACATCATGTTTGATGACGGGAGAGAAAGGCAAAAGAAATGCATAGACGGAAAGGAGAAATAACTTATGACCTTCATGACCTTATAAGTCAGAAGATGAATGTGTAAAGAAAGCGTTCTCAACGTTTTCCTCGAAAAGACGTGAAAAAAAAAAAGAATTTTCAGGTATAAAGATCGCGTGAACCGTCAATGACGTTTTAAAACGTCACCGGTCCCCAAAGGGTTAAGCCGATGCACATCCGTTATGTGAAATATATGTGACAGTTGCACTTCTGTGATCATAGTATATTCGATAAAGAATATCATTTCAGTCTTCTTCTCGAGAAGAATTTCTGACTCGATTTACTAGCATTACTGTCACGATACCAGCAAGTTGTTTATCAATGCTTTTTCATTTATATTATTTAGAAAAGAAATATTCTTGTTTGGAAAATACAGAGTTTATAGCCTTATAGTTGAAGATATGATGTATATGGGCAAATAATATATTTTTGATAGTTAAATAGTTGATATGATGCATAGGAAAATTAATGCAAACAGATTCATCAGCATCATAGTGTTCATTGGCACGGATGGACAATTATTCTTAGTAGCTGTCGTTGAAGTAGTGGTGGTAAAAGTGACAAACGACAAGCATGGATCGCTGAAATTACCAGAATTGGAACTACTAGCATATGAAGTGCCTTGAGTTCCATTAGCTTGAGCAGAAGCCATATAAGACGTACAGCTTGCACTAGAGCTAACCATCGCACACGATCCTATAGATACTGTAGGAAGCTGAATGATTCCCGAAGTATTAGCGCCGGAAACAGCAAATACAATTGCTTGACTTCCGACAAGATTTGGACTACTGAGCCAAATGGAAAATTGTATAACTCCATTGGTTTGTACTGCTATGTCGAAAGAGTAAACAAAGGAAATCTGATCGAGTTGATTTGAAATTGGAACAGAAATTGATTTGTATACATCCGGAGAGCTGCTAGTCGTATCAACAGCTTTGACATTGAGAATCAGTGGATAATAAAATGGTGCAATTCCAGCATTAGACATTGTTATAGCGATTCTCATAACATGTGAACTAGAAACAAACAATTCGTAGTCATCGAATAATTTCGTTCATAAAAAGAGCTCATAATTTTACAACTATGTATTCTGTCTGACCGTGTTGAAATATAGTAGAAAGCGGAATCGAAATCTTTCCTCACCAAGTAAAGAAGAAGAAGAAGAAGCAAATACTAGATTATATGCTTACAGTCCTGAACAAGTCATCTCTGTGGCGGTTATTCGAGATACATAGAAAGAGTATCCTTGCATAATAGATCCGTTGACAGCTCTGTTATAATCTGAACCAGTGTATCCCGGAGTAGAAAAAGCATAAAAAAGCCATTGATATGTTGAATGAGTCAATTGAACACATGTAGGCCAGTCTAAAGGGGTTAATGCAGTTATGGATCCACAGGCTGTTACAGGATTGCTTGCAAATGCACACGGCATCAATTCAGGACGAACTTCACCTCCAATTGGCTAAGAGGAACCAATCATGATACATCGAATGAAAATTCAAGTAAGACTTACTTGACTTCTCCATTGGTTCATAGCTCCTACTGTTACACTGGTATTATAAAACATCCACGATGCTCCATACGTATCTTGAAAGAAGGAATCATCGTGGAACCCTACATTCAAACTTGTTGGATTGTAATTTCCAGTAACAGCAAAGTAACGGAGTTGAAGTTTCGTTCGAGCAAAAGAAGAAGTAAATGCAGCAATAATTTGACTTTGATAAGAACTGGATGCAAAATAACTCGAATTAGGTGAAGTATGCCATTCACCCCAGTGACCTAAAAATCCTACTTGCCAAAATCCAATTCGAATATCTCCATCGTATGCTCGACCTGAACAAAATATTATCAACAGAAAATATAGAACGATATCAGACGCAAATCCAACCTAATGCTTGAATAAGAGTAACCATGGCGTTAATAAGAGTTTGATTATTGTAATCAGGAAAGAGACCTTGACCAGAACCTCCGGAATATAAACTAGAACATTCAAAAAAGTTTCTTATTTTCAAAATGTTTGTTCGAGCGACAGCTCTTACGTAAGTCCATTCCAAAGAAAGTCCGGTACAGAGAGACTTAAATTTTTTCCCGGATAATCGACATAGACTCGAACAATAGCATGATGATTTCTACTTGCAGTATTCCTTAGAACAGTGTCGATCGAAGAAAAATCGAATGAATTTGGGCCAGACATTAAATTTTTCATCGGAAAGTATTGATTTTCCATTGAATGAGGAAAATTCACTTGAGGTTGAGATGCTGTTCCATAATAGTAAGGAACCAAGCCTTTCAATGGATTCCAAGCAGTTGAACTAGCATCGTAAGTGTATGTCCAATTATAAGAGACTCCACCAAATACACTTTCGATAAGAAAAAGTATAAGTAATGTATAAACCACTACCATTTCGAAGATGTGAAAAGATATTAGCGTAATTAATACTGCAATACGTACAGAAAGAAGGTTTCCCGTCAAAATATGAACTTGATTGTGTCGGAAAAACACTTCAATTATCTCAGATTTCAATCTATAAACAAATAATAGAACTCCAGCAGAAACTTAGGAATATTATATGAAGCATTGGATGACAACAGAAAATAGATGACATCTGAAATAATTGCAGAAAGAAAATTATTAGTATTCAAGCACGTAACTTAGCAGCAACATCTCAGAGAAGCGAATAAGAGAATTTCAAAGAGTAAATCAGATCATATTGCAGTCCGACTAACATTATCTTCAAACATATACAACTGTTGTATATTACTCGGACAAATACACTATTCAAGGATGAGGAAATATTTCCTATTCCAAATTACGTATTTTGAAAAAGCTTGACATTCCTAAATATTTTAATAATTCAAGATTTCGATGGCTGATTACCATAGACATATTTATCAACATTCTTTCACACGTACTTCCGACTTTATCAATAGACATTTCGAAGAAACTATATTTACTGGTCAAAAATTGTGTTAACGATAAATGTATCGGTTAGTGAACTCTGAAATAGAAACTCCTAAAACATTTCTTTAAAATATTTATTATTTATGGTTTTTAATACTGATTATATTTGTGCCTGATAAATATATGTACAGAATTTTTTCGATGGTAACGAACTTCAGTTTGTCAAAACAATCTGCAGAGGCAAATAGAACATTTTTCAAAAGGAAAAACTTGAAAGAGAAAGAACGAGAGACAAACAAGCTTTGAAAAATAGGTTAGAAGGGAAATCGAACACGTAAGAGAAAAATTGTATAAAAAGTCGCACAAATTGACGACACACTGTGCTTGATAGGCAACAATTTTTACATTTCGTGTTTGAATTATTTAATAAAGCGTGTTCAAAAGCAAAATAAACTGAAAGATGTAACATGACGAGTGCCAGAGTATGTAGATAACACTGTGTCACATAATTACACTTTCTGTGTTGAGACATGACTTACAAAAAGTGTTCGCGTTCGTTTGGTAAAATTTTGAGATACCTGTCTCTTTATATCATGATCGAAATCCATCCAAGATTATCATAAAAGGCTGAATAATCTCTTTCCAAAAATGAATATTAATAACGCAATAGTAGTTTGAAATTTGGAGTTATCAGAATTAGTTCTATCATCTTTCATAAAATACACATGGTCAGACGAAAGATAGAAATCGGTGGGAATGACCAAAGTGTGGTTTATTTCAATTATGTACGTTAAGAAATGAACTTATACAACGGAAAAATACGGAATTGAAGCGAAAAATTTTACATTCGTAATCTGAAGAATGTTTCATACTAGATCATTCTGTATACTTTTGAAACCATTCCACTCTAATGTTTGACGTTTTCTCAACAATAATGAATTGATAGTAAAAAACGATCTACCTATGCATCAACAGACTTACGTTGAATGACTGACCTGAGCATTTTCGATGGAGTCTAACATTTGTTACCTAATAATGGATTTAGGTCAAAATCGAAGTAACAATAATCGATGTCTTGACCTTCATATTTCTCTTGGTTCTTATGCTTCAATACAATACTCTATTGAGAGTCTTCATCAAATATGGACCGGGGAACAGTCAACAACAATGTACTTTTTTTGCAACTGTGCGGAATAATTAAAGAAAAACATCAGAATTCATCGTGCTTAACAAAAAAAACATCTCTCCAATAATTCTTCTTCGATGGTTTGCTTTATAGGTATTGCTCGTTTAGTTTGATACTTCTTTCTGCAAATACATTTCTTAGTTTTCAATATTTTTCTCTTTCTCTCTTGAAAGTTTTTTTTTCAAGTTGCAACTGCTTACGCAAACAATATGACGCAAACGTCGGATAACGTGTACGGGCATTTCGAGCCACAATGAATGTCACTAATAAGAATTTGATGCGACCTAGAAATGTGATCAATTCTTGGGTATCTGCAATTTATGCAACGAACATAGCCACCCAACTTTTTGAGACATCATAACAGTTCTCCTGACAGCTATCCACAGTTCGATGAGTTATGCTCATCACTGTCTGTACTCACCGACTTTGAAGAGGACTTTGAGAAAACAAACCACTAGCAAACATTAAAAGCTAGATCCCTTATTAACACAATCACCCAAAATCTCTCTTATAGCCTTCGCAAACGTCATTGTGGGGACCTACAACTACATCCAGAACTACATAATCTATATTTTTGACTAGCAAATTTATGTGTTTAGCTCAAGTTTTTCTAGAAAAATAATCTGTGGAAACATGAAATGGGCCAAAATAGATTTGCACATTAACACGACCAGCCAATATCGCTCTTGTAATCTCCACAAACGCCGCTATGAGTGCCCACAATTATCCACAGAATTACTCAATCTATCTATTCATGCATGACTGAAATATATCCTCGATTATATCAACGAAGGAAACACTTGAAAATATTAAAGCCCCCCTCAAAAGACGAACTCGGTCCAGGAAAGTCAGAATGAGCTGAAATTTACAGCTTATCTTGGCACTGAAGTGAGGAGTCTGTGGTAAAATTCTCAGCTTGATATCACATAGGCTTCCAGAGATCTGACTCAGACAAGGTAAAAAACCAGGTCGTTTTACTTCCAAGATTTCCCGGTCCAGAGTCATCGGATACGTTTAATTTTTTTCTTCCCTTTTCTGAAAGAAAGGGTTATACAGCGTTTAAATGCTGTGTTAAAAAGCTTAAAGTTTGTCTGTCTGTCTGTCTGTCTGTCCTATCCAATCAGAAATCAGCATTTCTAAAATCAATGAAATTGATCGATAGTTGTTAGAAAATGATTACCCCTAGGGTAATCGAGGTCGAGAAACTTGAATCTGAGGTTAGTTTTAACTAACTATTAACTATTAATTAGCTATCTGTCAACTAGACATAGATTATTAATATACAGGGTAAGGGTTGACCGAAGGGTAATCGAGGTCGAAGATCTCGAATCCGACGTTAGTGATGCTTAATTAATTATTAGTTTTTCATTAACTAGCCACGACTTATTAACATCCATTGTCACAGTCGACCGAAGGGTTTCTGACGTCGGGAAATTCGAAGTTGAGGGTGAATTTCGTCTTATTCGCTGAGCCTGAGCTTTTTCCTTCCTCTTTACAAAGGAGATATTTTTCTTTATCTGTTCTGAAATCTTCTGTAGAAGATGGTGAGCTGTATGCTATTCATAGACGTCATGCGTACGAAGACAGTAGCTCAAGAGCTTACACGAAAAGATCTAATACATTGTATATAATGATGTTTCTAATTCAAGAAATCCGAAAAAGTGATATGAGCTTGGTATCATCTTTGCTTTGTAGGCTACATACATCATGTCCTTTCATGGGAATTTAGTAGAAGTAGTTCGCATAGTGGTATACCCGTCAGTGGAATTCCATCTTTGTAACTACAGACGCGTGGACTATACAAACAGTATTCTGAACAGATGCAGCACTATGAAAGATGTTCGTTTCGAAGCAAATCATATAATAAGACATCCTAATCTAGTTTCTTTTGGTAATCGAAGCGACAATAAAAGAAAGCCCAATCATTCAGTTTGAAAGTTAATCAAAGGCGAGAGGAATAACAGAGACAACATGGCAGCGGCTAGCAGCGAGTGACCGACCGGAGGGAGGTCGACGAACGACCAGGCGTTTAAATGCTAAATTAATCTTAAAGTGTACGCTTAGAATAACCTTGTCAGGCTTCCGATAATTTTGAAAGGGATTTGACGAATGGATATTCCCCACAGTGATGGGATCGGTTCGATTCGATTCGAAGTAATTATGTTGACCTGTTTCAATATGTGTAAGAGCATTTCGCAATGACGTCAATTCAAGTAAGAAGAATAGGAAAAAAGTTTAGTCGAAAGAATACAGATGTCGTCAGCGGATGTGATACAGTGAAGTACGTCCGATTGGAATGTTATACAAATAAATTACGATTACATAGAACACACAAACAGAATAATTACCCCACGTCTATTTTCTCTGCTCTCTCTTTACAGACATTCGTGTTATTTAATCGTGTTTATTTTCTCCTTGGTTAACCATAAATATCTTCTTCGATAGATTCTTTTCAAAGAAGTATCTCCAATCGTAAAGCCATTTGAATATAGACAAATGGACACTTCTTCTTCCTCAAGTGCATCTTCATCTTCTACTGTACAAATAATGAATAATGGAAGCAATGGTGCGGCAGATACCATAGAGTATCACACAACAAATAGTATTACTCTCTGTTTAAAATACAAGAAAGATCAATATACAATAATCGATAAACATTCAAACGTATCATGCTGGTCTACATTTGGTTTACCGGCGAAAATTTTAGGACCTGATAAATACGAAGTTCTCAACAAGTTTGCGTCGTGTAAGAAATGTTTTCAAACTTATGCTTATTGTTCGACAACAAACACACTTTCGAACCATAAATGTCCACTAGGAGCTGCTAAAAATCAGCCTACATTTGAAATTACCGGCGGAGAAATCAATTGCATCATCACCTACTCGTAATACACCCAAACCTGTTAATACAAAGAATCTTGAAAAACACAAGCATCAACTAACCAGTCTATTGAGCGAATGGTTATGTTCAGGAACACGTCCTGTCAATATGGTGGAAGATATTGGTTTAAAAGCTTTTGTGGATCATTGCATCCATATTGGTATGTCTTGCTTTGATTGTCATGATAATATCCGCTCTGTTGTTTTTGTTTTATTTTGAAGGTTATATGTATGGTCCGATACCTGGATCTTCACTTTTACCGTGTAGACGAACAGTCAACAAAGAAATAAAACATATGGCTAGTGCTGGAAGAAATCAAATGAAAACTACTCTCATCAAAGCTGCAAAGAGAAGATGTTTAACCTTATCTACAGATATTTGGTCAGACGGATACAAGAAGGTATCTTATCTCGGTTGTACTGCTCAGTGGGTGGATGAAAATTGGAATTTATGTTCGTTTGAACTGTTTTGTTTACCATTTCGAAAACCAAACAAAACATCGAAAAATGTTTTCTTGGTAAGACGTTGTCATTCCTGTTCGTTATATGTATAATTGCTTGTGTACTAGGTAATTGAGGAAGGACTGGCACTTTATGATTTACAACCATTTATGGACGATATCATATGGGTGTGTGATAGAGGTAGTAATCTTAAAAAGGCATTAGACAAGTTTACGGTGGTGCATTGCATTGGGCATAGACTCAATAATATTCTTCAAAAAACATTTTATCAAGCGGAAACTAGCAAAGCAAAGAAGGACATTGCATTTGGAGATTTGTATGTCACAATAGCTGAAGATGAAGATGATGAAATCAGTGGATGTGAAAGCGAAGAAGCATCTTCGGATAGTGATATTGATGAAAAATTACTTGATAAACGAACTAAAAATATTAATTATGCATCTTCCATTTCAAATAAAAACAATGCAACAACAACTATTGCTCAATTACCATCTGATGCCAAACGTTTATTAATAACTATTATTCATTCCAAAGAATTAGTACAATATGTCAAAAAGGTAAATTTTTGTTTAGAAAGACGATACATAATGCAACCTATTTCAGGTGAATTTAAATCAAGATTTAGAAGAGAAGAACACTGCAATTCTTATACAAAGTACAATTGTACGTTGGCTTTCCTTGTACAACTGTTTAAAGAGTGTACGAGGATCTTTAACAGCGCTAACAGAAATATTCGACGAAAAGCATTTGGAAAAAAAGCGAATAAATCTTATTAGTATATTTATGTTGGATAAATTAATTGAGTTTTTAAAACCATGGACATACGTTATGAAACGAGTTCAGTCTTCACTTGTTCCTTCGGTTCATACGGTTACTCCCATTATCTTTATGGTCAATTCATCGTTAGATATTAAAGCAAATGATTCTAAACAAGAGAAAGGTAAATATTTTTTCTTCGTGTGGCTTTGTATAGATAGAATGATGTTTCATTTAAAGGGATTATGTTTTTTCGACAACGAGCGAAACAAATCATGAAACAAATGATTATTTTCGATCCTATCCATTTGATAGAAACTTTCTTCAATCCGAAAACTCGTAAAATGACATTTTTAACGGCAAAACAAAGAGAAGAATGTTTAGAGTATGTTAAACAAGAAATGTTAATCTTTGACGTTGATCAACAGGTACCATCACCGTCACACAGAAAAGAAATTCAATTACGAAGAAATACTTCAAGTTCGTATATGGCTGATTTTTATTTAATAGCAGAGAGAGAGGATGTCGGTGGACACGGATCTTCAAAAATCTCAGCACATGAAATGGAAATTGATATGTATCTCAAGCACGGTGTAGATAGAACAACTAACGGAAATACTGATCAAGGAACTGACGAATACAACCCATTATGTTTTTGGAAAGCTAGACACTCATCCTATCCAGTTCTATATAAAGTGGCAGCTCGAGTTTTGGCTGTACCTGCAACAAGTAGTGCGGTAGAACGAGAATTTAGTTTCACAGGTAACATTATCACTCAAAAACGTTCGAGATTATGCCCTAATACAGTCAACGACATTGTATGTAATCATTCATATGCTTTATTCAAAATGAGATTTGGTGAATCAATAGAGTGTGAAACTATCGAACTCTAATGTCAGCAAGTTTATTGTTCATTGTATGAATTTTTGTCAAATAAACAAAGTAATCTTTGTACCTGATGAATTAAATAATAATTTATACCGAGAATGGAATGTTTCAACAGCTCAATTATTATTTGTAACCAGAACTATAAGATTGTGACATACTTCGGTTTACTTCGGTTTGAATCGGTTCGATTTGTGGTATTACTGCTTCGATTCGGTTCGAAAAGTGCAAAAAGGTGATTCGGTTCTATTCGATCCGGTTTTCATATTTTTTCAGACGGTTCGGTTCGATTCCCGGAAAACACAAACCGATCCCATCACTGATTCCCCAATGAAAATATTCGACAAGGTATCATTTTGTTGACAGGAGAGAAAAGAATCGGTTTATGGCTAGAAGACACAGGCGAATGTTCAAACTTTTCAAGTAGTTTACTGTATATCGTCCGTCTATGGATGATTTAGTAAATCATTTATGAAAATTTCCATACGCGCGATGTGAAAACAGAAAAACAGATGACAAAGGTCAATAGTTGGTCGTGAGTGACCGTCTGACTAGTCGTTGAGCAATGAATTTTTCAGTCAACATAGTTAGTGCTGGAGAACCATCCGCTGACAAACGGCTAATCGGTCTGCTTGCTAAAAAGACCTCTGTATCCTATTCACTCTAGTGTGTGACGTAGTGCCATGATTCAGTTGAGTACTAGTAGCAATCGCAGTGCGTTTTTTCTCTTTCAAAGTCTCTGAATGTGTTCAGCGTATAAAAAGTCTTTCAGAAAAGGGTCAGGGAATCCAAATGATGAGAGTTACTTGTATATATATGCATTTCTCTCTTTTTCTCTCTATAGTGAACCATAGCTCTTGCTTTTTCTCATGTAACAATTCTTCATGTATCAAAATTTTTTGAACATTGGAACGAGATATTTTTTTACCCTAAAACTTGAGCACTTTTTGTATAAGTAGATGTCATAAGGACATGTTCTTTTTTTGAGAACTTTTTATAACACAAAAATAAATTATTAATGTTAAAACAAAAAAAAAAGATTGTTCCTTTTCTTTTAGTTATTCTTGCTATACTTCGAAAACAAATAATGATACATGACTGTTTCTTATGGGATATTTTATTTTATTTATTACATTAATTCTGACTTTTCCATCAAAATTCCATCGGCAATAATTTCGAAAAACTATTATTCAACATCAAAATATACTATGAAAACATTTAATAACATATACTATTCCGTAGTTATGCACATTTCTAGAACTCATTCTGCGCAATGGAGTTGAATGTCTATTCGGGCGTAGTTTCTCACTTTTGTTATTTCCTTTCTCTCGATGTAAAAGTGAATATAATTTTGAAAGAATAAAGCTTTTCGATAATTAATAAATTCTAACCTATCCAACTGATCTATTTTGTATACAATTCACTTCGTACAACTATTTTCTTTTTCATACCTTATCTTGTCTAAAATAGCCAATTTAAATATTTCAACCGAAATTTAACAATGTACGTAACAAGTATAACGATGAATTTTTCTTTTTTGGTTTATTTTGCCATGTTTCAAGAAAGATTTGTTCAGTAAAATTCACTGAATTTCATCATTGTAAGGGACTATACAGACAGAAAGTCTATATCTTCGGAGTGTTTTCTAATTCATCACTTTTACTTCTTAGGTGCTTATGTATACCTGAAGTCAAATAACCATCGTAATGAAATGAAAAGATCTGGGGTAAAAAAAAAGGATATTTATCAACCACTTTCTTTCACATGTTTTTCGATGTAAAATGAATTTTCAACGAATTTTTAATATAGAATTTGCTGTTTTCTAGAATAAAATTGAATTTTTCTTCTCATTTAATTAAAAAGTACATTTAAATTTATTAATGACAATAGTTCTAGAATCTTTTGTCTTTCCGTGTAGCGTTTGACTTTTTTGTTCCTTTAAACACTCTTTATCAGTATAACGAGAAAAATAATATGATATCTTTACTCTACAATAAATCAAACAGTGACAAACAAATCTATATCTTTCATTCTCTTCTACGTCCTCGAAAAACAGATTTTCATTGTGAAAATTATGATAGCTTTCGATAGAAGTGAGATATGCATTAGTGAAATTATTCTTTTATTCTCTCTCTCGTTTTCTCCTCGCATCGTTCATGAATGTATAATCTTTCATTCAACTAATGGAGTAAACACAGAAAACGGAAAGAATGAGAGAAATCATTGAAGAGTATTTTCTTTTAAGTCCCATTCATTTTATCAATTTAACATTTACTGTCAAGATGACTTCAAGAAATGTTTGGCTACTGTTATTATTGATGTTTATTATACAAACAATGGCAGATAATATTCGATCGGTTCAAATTACAATAATCAATGATAAAATATTTCAATGTGCACAATCAACTTGTTCACCATTTAACAATCTGACAACATCAAACATCCTGTTATGTCAAATCGCTTGTTTAAATCGAAATCAATGTATGGCAGCTACTTTTTATAAATCAAATTCTCAATGTCAATTATTTAATGATTCACTAAATGAAAACGGGAATATGTCAGATGAAATGAACGCTATAACAATGATTACAATTATTGGAACACGATACCCGCCCGGTTTGTATCGATTAAGATTAGTCGATATGAGAATATACTCAGAGAAATAGAAGTATAGAAAAACTATTCTCTGTAACGATTGATTGATTTAAATTCACAATCTATCGTTTTTTATCGAATTTGAGAGATAGGAGAACTAAAAGGACCAGAAACACTAAACTCCTTTATGAATATGAAACGATTGCGGATGTTTGAATACAGTCCTAATGAAAGATTTTTTTCTCAAATATTGAAAAACATTACTAGAAACATGACATAAATCATTTAACTAAAAATGCAATGTTCATTCTAACTTTTCTAATTAATGTAAAATTGTTGTTTTTAAAATAGATCTAACTTTGATTCCAATATCATCAACAACAATGTCAGTATCAACAACAGAACTACCCCGCGGTAAGTCATATGATCGCATAGCTATCACTTCTTTTAGTACATCCGTTCAAATCGATCGCTATGATAAAGTTCTTGTTTTGCTCGACAATTATTATTTTTCATTTGAAAAATTATTCAAACCAACATCAGAAGTATTGATACTGATTAATCTTGTGTGAAACACGATCCGAAGGAGAGTGTTGAAGTGTTTAAGGGTAAAAATTTTGACCACCCTCACCCACAGACCGTCTCCGACAGGACGAAAATCCTATCATAGACCGTTAAGAAATTCATACTTCGACCAAAAGATTCAAAGGTCATTAGGGATAAGCGGTTCACTACATACAAGTGCGCTGTAATACTCTACCTTATATAGAGAGTAAAGGTCATAGAGTGCAAACTACTACCAGGTAAGGTTCATAGGTTTAATACTCTATTTGCAGTAAAAACATCTACAGCGGACGTATTTGGTATTAAGCTAACTGTTCCATTCTTTTTTTGTAAGACAAGACTCGCAGAAAGATGTTAAAGAGTTTGGGAAGACAGAGGGATTTTCCGCCCGCTAGTCCTTATCCCGTAGATCATTACGGAGTCTAACGGGACTTATTGTTGCCGCCTGCCTTTTGACACGCATGTAACCTATAACCCGTCTGTCCTGGAGTTGTTACTATACTTGACCGTAATTCACTGTTTTCTGTAAAGACGTGCACCTAAAAAATGAAGAGTGAGAACTTCTTAGGAAAAAATCCAAATAAACTGTCTCATTGTCTCACAGACAGGTCCGTTTTCGACAGCATAAGTTTAAATAAATTGACCAGTATATGTGCTTAAAGTTTCTCCAGGTGGATCGTGTTTCACATTTTTAATCCCGTTAGGGATTGCGCTGAAAGCTTTTTTCAACAGAAAGGACAGTGTTCGAGACTATTGACTCTATGAGAGATCAAGGCTTCTAATAGATTTTCTCCTCTATATTTACACTAATAATATATATAGTATTAGTTAAATAAATCTTCAATACAATTTCACTTTATAGATTAGATGATAAACTCCGAATTGCCCCAGGTCGATCATTCCAGCGACTGGATCGGTTGAAATCTGAGTCGGTTCCGGTAGAGTTCTTCTCGATTCGGGCCGGAAGCGATCGTACCGTAATAACCTGGGTGTTAGTCAAAGATTTGAACAGTTAAATGATATGTCAAATTTTAAGTTGATATTTTTTTATCTGTAATCAGATATTGATAAATCAATATTATTATTCGATTAACAGTTGTTAGAAAGTTTAAGACAATCGTCTATATTTGCTCATATAATTTTGTCTAGAAAGAATTCTATAATAGAAATATAATATTTTTTCTGTCACTTGAAAATGGATTGAGACTGATCTTGTACATTACACGAATAACGATATGATTATAAATTCATTGATCTACATATTTTGACTAAAATATGAATATATCTTTCGTTTTTCAATATTTTACTTCAAAGTATTATAAAATTGTAAAATATGGTCCAAAACTGCTTATAAAAGAAAAGAAGCATTCATACAGTATAAAAGTTATTCAGTTTGTAATAGTAAGTAGACAGTTAAGCGATGAAACTGATTTGAAGATGTAGAGTAACATGCCTTCATTGATGTATTTGTTAAATCTAGTATGGACAACAACAGCAAGTATGACTTATGCACGAGATTATCACACAGCGTCTGTCTTAGCGAATGGAACAGTGTTAGTTGTAGGTGGATACAACATTAATAGTACTTCTCTAAGCAGCGCTGAATTATATAGCCCCTCAACAAATACTTGGATAACAATAGCAAATATGACTTATGCACGAGCTTTTCACACAGCATCTGTCTTGGCGAATGGAAACGTGTTAGTTGTAGGTGGATACAACATTAATAGGAGCTCTTTAAGCAGCGCTGAACTATATAATCCATCGACAAATACTTGGACAACAACAGCAAGTATGACTTATGCACGAGCTTATCACACAGCATCTGTCTTAGCGAATGGAACAGTGTTAGTTGTAGGTGGATACAACACTAGTACTTCTTTAAGCAGCGCTGAACTATATAATCCATCAACAGGTACTTGGACAACAGCAGCAAGTATGACTTACGCGCGACGAATTCACACAGCATCCGTCTTCGCAGATGGAACAGTGTTCGTTGTAGGTGGATTCAGCACTAGTAGTATTGTAAGCAGCGCTGAACTATATAATCCATCAACAAACACTTGGACAACAAAAGCAAGTATGACTTATCCACGACGAAGTCAGACAGCGGCTGTCTTGGTGAATGGAAACGTGTTAGTTGTAGGTGGATTCAACATGAATAGTAGTTCTTTAAGCAGCGCTGAACTATATAATCCATCGACAAATACTTGGATAACAATAGCAAGTATGACTTATACACGAACTTTTCACACAGCATCTGTCTTGGCGAATGGAAAAGTGTTAGTTGTAGGTGGATACAGCAACGGTAATGTTGTAGGCAGTGTTGAATTATATGATCCATCAACTAATACTTGGACAACAACAGCAAGTATGGCTTATCCACGAGACTATCACACAGCATCTGTCTTAACAAATGGCACCATATTAGTTATAGGTGGATACAATATTGGGCCCTTGAACAGTGCTGAGTTATATTAATGGAGATTTCGTATAAAATATTTTCATTATATGAATTAACCGATCAATATTCTATGTTGTAAACTACTTCTTTATCTATCACTGCTTCTGCTCATTCAACTCTAAATTGCTTTTTAAAATCATTTTCCTGTTTCCAAAATTTCTTTTCTCATATTACTTATTATTTAATTTGTCACTATTTCTTGTAAAAATTATAAATCCACTTCTTTTATTTGAATTATCGATTTCATTTTTCATTTTGTAACAGTCAATTATTCTTAAATAAAATACAAACCTACTATTCAGTAGAGAAATGATCTTTAAAAGCTTTTTATTTCCAACATCCTCAGCTGATAGACTGGAAACCTACAATCAAAAGTAACCGTTGACTTTTTTTCACATAAATCTCTATGAAGATTCTTGTACATTAAAATTTGTACATCTCATCAGTAAATTTAAATATGGGTAGTTCCACCGGAAATCTCCCACCATTACAATGACCCTCGGCGATCAGACTGAAACTTTCTGTATTCGGACCTCTCATTACGATATTTAAGTGGTAAAGAAATCAGCATCGTAACTCATCGGCATCCTACCTTTTTCGATTTTGACGATACAATTTTTCTACCTAAACGCCATCATGAAGCCCAGCTCTATATATGCTGGCAAAGCACTGTGATTATAGATTGTAATCATCAGCAAACGACCGGATTGATGTCGCTGTTATGCTCACTACGCTACCTAAGATTTTGCAAAAATAAAAACGCAGCAAAAATAGACCATTTTCATGTATATGGATAGGCATAAGATCTCAGCGACTGGTGGTTCATTCTAGTCAGATTTTATGCATACAGCTGTTGGCCCTTAAACGATATAAGAAACATTCCTTTCAAAGTTTGTCATTGTGAAATACCATGGTGTACACTAGGACACCCCTAATGCTCTTTAGTGAAAATGGACCATGTTGCGACCAATGTTTCGTACGTATACAGAATTTGAGAGTATATTAATCACTTATTTAGTGAGGTACTAACCTCAGCCTACATGTTACTATACTTAGTTCCTGTCTCCAATTTGATATCGCTCGGAATAGCATGACCAAAAAAAGTCCTATTTTCCAAGTCCTTTATGGTATGTAAACAGTACAATCTGTCCACCTATGATGTGATTTATCAAGTAGAAATATGTCATCATTCGTTTTATAAATAATCAATAAAATGAGGAATTGTTTGCATAGATACATATCTATTCTATGAGATATTGATAAAAGTAAATTTTCACTAAGGTAAGGTAAATTCGTGGAGTTCTGATGAAGTAGATGTTATTTTGCAGATTAAATGACCTGTACTTGGACTTTCAAAATGACGAAAGCCTTTGATACCAACAATCCAGCCTTCGAACAAAAATATATGTGTGATTGATCGATTAAGAAAGAAACTTACTTTTTTGTGGGCAGCTTTTTTCATCGTTCATTCAGTATGTACGTCTGTTACAGAACATAATTATTTTCGATGAAAAAAACATCGATTTTCGATGATAACGATTTATGAGCACGGCAAAACTTGTAGAAATATTCAGCAGATGAAAAAAAGTTTTCTTTTGGGATTGTGATATATGTCGTGTTGCTGAACATTTGAGGGCAGCACCGATACCTACAAGAAGAAATGAAACACATGATCACATAACAAATGTTTAGACTCAATCCACATAGAGTTTAGAATATGATTCAAATGCTATTTAACTAACCATCACAAGCACTTTTGCCATGTCCCGTTGTCGTGAATAACCACTCAGCTCCTATACCGAATTCCTCTTTATGACACGAAAGATTATACATATTGTACTTCTTTTTAAAGTGCACTCCTGCTCCATCAGAAACATACACAACTTTTCGAACAAGTGGAAATTTGTCTTTAACCATTGTGACGATTGTTTTTTGACAGCAATGTACAAAGACAGTGTCATGATTTAACCCTTTGAGTCCCGGCGACACATATATGCGTCCAAATGCAATTATTTGACAAAGATACTCCTGATATAGTTTTTAATTGTTTATAACGCCTCTCACTCGTTTTATTTAATAGTACGACTCTAGAGTAATCCTCATTTCTTTCCTTTCTGCTTATTAATAATACATATTTATATTCTATGCGCTTTCTTTCGCTCTGTATGATAATACACACTATCTCTCATTCTAGTACATTCCAATACAGTCACTAAAATGGTATAAGAAGCTATTTTTCTATGTTTTGTATATGACAGTATATAATGCATTTATTGCTCACAAAATGCAGAACAATATTTCCTCTGATCTATCTGATTTTCGACTTGTAGTAATCAGACAAATTTTGACGAAGCATGAACCACAAAGATCAACTATGATTGGGAGACCATCAATAGGAGGTTCTTCTCTTGGTCTAACTGGTCGACATTTTCTTGCACTTATTCCACAAACGTCACAATCAAACCAGCCTCGAAGAAAATGCGTCGCTGGCTTCAAAGACTACCATACAAAGATGAACTACTAATAACTGCTTGAGACAAATATGTATTTTTTTTTTGAAGAAATAAAAACCATCTTTAGAAATATTATTAAAAAAATTCGATTTTCGCAAAAAAGCCGGGACTGAAAGGGTTAAAAGAAAAGAATGAGCATTTAGCTATCGAAAGGCAACAAAGAGCTTTGGCATTTTATGATGGATTAAATGACGGAAGTGACAGCATAGCTTTCCTTTGTATGACAAATTACAATTGTATTGGATGCGCTTTAAGAATAAAGAAAAAATATGATGAAGCACTTGAATATTTTATGAAAGCCGATGAACTACCCGACATCAAAAGTGTCCATCGATAAATACGACATGTATGATTTGTATAAAAACGTCACGTCAGTGAATATTGCTTCGATCGCGTCTGGGAGACATATAAAAAGATCTTGGTTTCTCAAATGAAATCATCCAGTCGTTTTCATAGTCATACATTTCTGATCATTTCTCAAACCTGGAAAGCATTTCTCGATCATACTCTAACAGATATGTCGTCGAATTATCGCCGAAGTATAATCTCATGCATTTTTGCGATTGGTTTCGAGTTCAAAACAAACGAGCAAACCCACATGATGGCCATAGATTATTTCCAAAAAATCATCAACATTTCATGTAAGTATGGTTAATGTTAGTCGAGATGATTATCGTATTGTTTTAAAGTGCTATTTGGAATTATCGTGTCTATATCTAAAAGCTTGGAAAAATTATCAAGAGTCAATTAAGCAATGTATCGATGCATTGGAACTTTGCCGAAACGATGATGTCGAGAATCTTTTTGAATGTTACAAATGTTTAGTCAATACATTTGGAAAAAAACAATATTTAGATCAAACGAGTGATTCGACACCCACGCCAGTTTGTGTATTGCTGTTTGAAAATAGCAGCGTTAGCGCCACACTTTGCTTCTCGGGAGGCGGAGCACACGAAAATTAACTTCGAAACGGCTCGTCAATTGCTCATGAAAGTCAAGTCACTTATTGAAAATACTTCTATTGAAGAGATTTGTGCGAATAACGTGGCATATTTAAACAATAACCTCGATCAGATTATTTCCACATACCAAGGTAAGCTGGAAATTCAACAGTCATCCTGCGTTGACAACAGCATCTTTTGTTATATCGGACATTTATATGAAAAAAAGAACGATCCTGTCAAAGAAGAACAATGCTGTGGACTTGCAATGGTAGATTTCAAACAGAATAAACATATCTGTAAACATACAGTTCCATGTTTTACCACATTTGCTCAATTTTACATGAGAACAGAGAATTTTTTCTCGACTGTTCGTGCTTATGATGACTTGATCCAAACATTTGGTTATATAGAGTCCTTCTTCATTTCACCGTACTTCAATATTTCCTGTTGTACGAACACTCATCGGAAGACGGTTATTATCCTTTTCGAGCATTTGATTCAAACAATCCTTAAAGAACACAATGATTATCTCGGTGTTGATAAAGAATTTCAAAAGGCTCTCGACATTTGTAAGAATCTCGACGATTCAATTTTGGTTGAAACATATTCATCCTATCTAGAAATCATGTTGCGGTATCGATGCATATCACATCATGCTCAACTCTCTGCTATTGAACCACCCTTTTGTCAAGTCTTGAGTATTTATAAAGCATATAACAATACGCGACGAGTAATATGTACTTATCAAAAGTTTCTGGAATTGATTATCAGTACTATAACAAATTATGCTACGTTCGTAGATGCTGTTCAACATCTGGCTCTTGATCTAGAAACAGCTCAACTCGTAAATGAAGCCCTCGGCATGCATATGCGATTCGCTCGGTTTATTCTGACGTGTAATACGAAAGAAACGATACTGAAAGTTGGTTTCATCATTGTACGATATCAATTGCTTGCAAAAAACGGAGCTTAGTTCAATATTAATTATCAACAGGCTATAATAGAGTTAATGAAGCATTATCGTATTATAGTCGAACCACAATTTATTATTGACGATTTTCTAAAGACGTTAAAGACTTGACTGAAACGTGACAGTTCTGCTACTAGCATCTATGCCAGCATGCTAGAATTCTTCATATATTATCGATCGGAACATTCATACAGTTATCAAAATAATGAGATCTTGTTTTCTTTTTTCCACGGAAGTATTG
>CAJNOJ010000720.1:0-27822 GCA_905250025.1 Adineta ricciae | reverse complement strand
TTTCGAGCGAGTGTCGAAGCAATTGATGATATAAGTGCCGACAATTACAAAGGTGCTTGTATCAAAGCTTTCCTCGTACATGAACAGCTAACTGCTCAGAACCTAGATGTAATACTTTCGGCTGCTGGTACAATGCATTCTAGTGGTGATATGCAAGGTGTTTTCTTGGAGTTGATCCGAAATCGGTATTTGAATGCAAAACATCTGTCGTCGATTCTCTATGGAATAGCAGAGATAAGCAACGACTCACACAAGAGTTTTGTGTTGTGCCAACTGGCACCACGATTACCCAAGAGCAATAGTAATATAAGAGAAGCATACTTCGAAGCAGCTAACTCAATATATTCAGATAAGCAAAAGGCAGCAGCATCAATGGCGTTTGTATAAGAATGAATTGTCCATAACTCTTCATATCTTTTCGGCTTCGTGAATAAATAAATAGAGAGAGAGAGGCTGCGAGAACGACTAGCATGTAGTAAAATAGAAAGGTTCCGTTCCAGTTGAACTCAAATAAAAGTGCATTCTAGAGAAACAAGAAGAACATTGGAGGTAATGCAACGAGCTCTTGCTCATACATGATTCAAACAATCCAGGAGCGTCGAGATTTGCTATGAAACGTTGACGTTTGAATACACCGTAAGAGTGAGTTCTGTAATTCAACAGTGTTTTAAAAGCTTGAATGAAATTAAAAATATCAACCTAAGTTGACGATTTTATTATGTACTTTTTATTGGATGCCAATAGCTGCTCGATTTCATTCATACTGAATGGTAAATCTAAGCTCCACACAGGATTTATAGAAATAGATTAAGAGAGGATTGTGAGTGCTCATTGTGCATCAGAATATTTCCATTATTATCTAGGAAAAATGACGTCGTCTTTCTGTCGAATAAAAGTTTTTTTACGCATTTATTATCAACAATATTAGTACCCTAATTAATAATGTATTCTTACTAAATAATATCTCGTTGAATAATCGTATACTTATTGAATGCGCACTATACAATGGTGCCACGTTTTTGACAAAAACTAGAGCAAATTTATTGTTTCCCGATTCATCTTCATTGTATCGTTTTGCGTCAAAAGTAGTGAGGTATTCATGACCCTCTACATTAACAAGAGTCTAATTCAAACAATATAGTTGTTCAGATAATATCTATTTTAGATTTTAGTCATTAATCAACATAAACCACCAATGCAGCACAATGATTTTTGAACAACCGTAATCGTCGAACATCTTCGAAGTTTTCTGATATAAATCATCTGGAAAAAATTTGTAAAGTCTCTAGTTGCTAGCAACTGCGCGCTCACACAGTAATTGTAATTAGAGTGTCCTTGGCTGCTATAATTTTTTTCTCTTTCATTCTTATGCCTCCAAACACGAACTAATCCTTCTCTTCTCATATATAATAACATTTTTAATTGACTCTAATTTAAAATCAACACGTTTATTGCGCTTGATGGCCACCGAGTGTTAGTTCTACATGAGACGCTATGAGATATAAATGTATAACGATAATATACACTTGTTTCTAGATTTCGCTATAACACATCATATTGCTACTGTATAAGAACGAGAATATCAGTATGTAACCGGAGGACAGACCTGACGATGAGTTAGTCTTTTTTGCCCTTTGCGAAGAGAGGGTTGTGGTAACAAAAACCTTTCTCATTATTTTCTTATCCTAGATTCGACTTATTATATACTCATCCTCTTCGTCTTCAAAAACATCAATGACTATGATCAAGAGTACTACCTATATCATTCTAGCGATTTTTGTATTGATTTGTGCATCGATTGCATTTCTCGTGTCCGTTGGAGTACTTTCTCTCGTTGTATTCCATCGACAACGAACTCGTAATAGTACATCAATTCTTCTCATCTGTAACACATACATCTCAATTTTATTTATTAGTTTTATCATGCTTAACATGTATGCTTACAACCTGTTTGGTGATCTACGTGAGAATATTTCGTTTGTTGCCGATTGGTGGTGTTATGGACGTGCTTATCTACTGTATGTTTCATTCGTAACATTGTACCATTCGTATATTTTACAAGGTGGTTTTCGCTTTTGTCGCATTGTTTTACATAAACGCAAAAGATTTGTCGCATTTTATTTTATGCTACGAGTAGTTCTAATTCAGTGGTTAATAGATTTTCTTTCTATGGTGCCAGTTCTGTTTGACCGTCACTTCCAGTATATTCCTGATTATTATTTTTGTCAATTGTTATATACGGATCTTCGAGTACTGGCACCAATCGGTGTTCTCATTTATTATTCATCAATAATAGCGATTGGGATTATGTATGTTTATATTATCTACTATATAAGAAAGTTTAAAAGTCAATCGATATTACAAAACCGTCAATTGTCTAATCAACGTGATCTCGCTGTTCTTCATCGAAGTATGATTCTAGTCTTCATACCTATTTTTCTTTCGTTTCCTCCTTTTGTGTTATGGATGAGCTCTATTATCACGGGCTATTTACATCCAATGATTTATCATTTACAATGGCTGACATTTATGTTCTCACTCGTACTCCTTTCGGTCTTAATAGTTATTATGACACCACACTTATGCATATTGTTAAAGATGACATGGAAACGAAATCGGCGTATTCAGCCTATCGTGTATTTGAACGAAAAGGCATGAAACGAACGATTATACTCTCACTTATAATATTTTCGTTTTTATAGAACAGCATATTGAGAATAAAAAAATGTTTCTCCATAAGGATGTTAAATAAGAACTGTGTCAATAAAAATGGCGCACGAAAGTATTTGACTACACTCTTGCATACTATTTCTGAACACTAGACACGTACTCAAATGCATCAGTAATAAATTCTCGACTGAAATTACGTATATGCTCATCCTACTTAAGACATCTGTTACATTACTAAATGTTGTCTCTACGAGAAATAAATTCACCTCAAGTCAATCAACAGATGTGCGAATTATTCAGCCAGTATTCATAATATAGACTGGATACAAGTAGAAAGTACACAGAATATCGGAATAGCTTTGCTCTTTTTTTTCTCGATTAGTTATTATAAGAGAAATATCATTGGATTATTCGTCCCTATTGACCGGAATGATCTTGCAAGTTTGTTCAAAGTTATCCAAAAAAAAAACTTTTAGTTATTGTTTTATATAAAAGTGAATAGAAAAAAAAGGAATTTATTGCTGTGTTTGGATGTGAAGATTGGCACAACGATGACATAAACTCTTCTTATATCTGTACTATGATTTCAAAAGCAAACAACTTCATCGTTCTGTCCAACATGAGTCCTTCTTCAACAGTTCCGTCAATTAGCTACAATCTCAACACTCGACCAAATGTTCGCATTGCAGTTTTGTTGACAAGTAATTAAAATGACAAAAATATTTCTCCTTAGATCAGTTTCATATGACTGACGAGCTTTTGCATTGAAATACACTTAATATGCCACTATAAATAACTAGACACAGATCATATTGCTCGCTATGAAGAGTATCAAAATGTACCTTATAATGAATTGAATTTCAATGATATATTAGAGATGAAGAATAATGTTCGGATAAGATTTATATTAACTTATTTAAGATTTCAAACTGCATGCTGCAACAATTTTGTACTGAAGCAGTCTTGAACTTTTCCTCTACAAAAGAGAGATTCTGCAATATCTTATTGCTCAGTACATTAAACTTTACTCTCCAACTAAGCTGATTTGAGAATACTAAAAGAACGTAAGTATGATTCGAAAAACTCACTTAAGTATAAGAGAAATATTTTTATTCGTCGTGATTTTCTCCATCTGATTATTATGCTGTTAAACACGGAGTAGTCTTACGTCTCTCGTTTTAAACTTCGAATAATTAGAAAATCGTCCTCACAGTATAAATAAATATTAATTATATGTTCATCCTCTTGAAATAGTGAGTTATACCTAGAGATGAAAACAGGGATTTTTCATATAATCGTCAATTATTAATTTCATGAAATACTCAAGTAACTCGTTAGAGAGAAAACCTTGCAAAAAAATATTTCTATTTGTTTTTAATAAAGAGAACACTACTAAGCAATTACAGGATCTCATTCAATGAAGATGATACATCCAAATTAAAAAACTATCATTCTCTGCCTATTGTTTCTAAAATACACAATAGTCCGTCGTCTACTTCCACCAGTTCTTTTCCATTCTAGAATCGACTTACTATACACTCATCGTCTTCGTCTTCAAAAACATCAATGACTATGAATATGAACACTACCTATTTCATTCTAGCGATTTTTGTATTGATTTGTGCATCGATTGCATTTCTCGTGTCCGTCGGAGTACTTTCTCTCGTTATATTCCATCGACAACGAACTCGTAATAGTACATCAATTCTTCTCATCTGTAACACATACATCTCAATTTTATTTATTAGTTTTATCATGCTTAACATGTATGCTTACAATCTGTTTGGTGATCTACGTGAGAATATTTCGTTTGTTGCCGATTGGTGGTGTTATGGACGTGCGTATCTTCTCAATGCTTCATTTGCAACATTGTATCATTCATATGTTCTACAAGCGAGTTTTCGCTTTTGTCGCATTGTTTTATACAAACAGAGAAGACTACAAAGCTTTCATTTCATGCAACGAGTTGTTCTAATTCAGTGGTTATTCGACTTTATGTGTATGATATTCCTTTTGTTCGAACAGCGTTTGCAATATATTCCTGATTATTATTATTGTCAAGTACTATATACAAATTTCTCAATATTAGTGTCAATTTGTGCTTTTATCTATTTCGTACCCATTGTACTGATTGGAATGATCTATTTTTCTATCATCTGTTACATAAGAAAGTTTAAAAGTCAATCGATATTACAAAACCGTCAATTGTCGAATCAACGTGATCTTGTTGTTCTTCGTCGAAGTATTATCTTAGTCTTTATGCTCGTTTTCCTTTCATGTCCTGCTTCTATACTTTGGCTGTTCTCTATTATTACGGGTTACTTATACCAAATAACATATCATTTACAATGGTTGGCATTCATGTTTGCACTCGCGGTTCTTTCAGTTTTAGGACTTACCATCACACCACAATTGTGTACATTGATAAAAATGCCTTGGATACGAAATCATCGTATTCAGCCTACGATACATGTGAATAATTATGGATGAAAAGAATGATTTCACCGACGTCATATTTTATTTTTTTATCAAATTATTTTCTTGACGATATGTTCTTCTTTTTCAAGAATAGTTTTATTACATTAATAAATAAGAACTGCGTTAACACTTTAATTGATGAAGGTAGATCATGACAGCTCACAAATATTCTTAAACTAACTTTCAAATCATATTCTCGAGCGTCGAAAGAACTCTCGTCACACACCACCAATGAATCCTTGTTTTAAATTGAGTATTGTACTGATGATAATCACACTAGTGGTGGTAGTCATCACTCTACCAGCTGTTCTTTCTACGCGAAAGAAAACTAGTCGAAGCCAACCAATAGGTATGCTAATTATCAGAGCGACTTTGTTCAGAAATGAACTTTTCATCTGTTTAACAGATTCGAGTTCATCCACCGTTCGACCAATAACAACAACGAGTAACTGCTAAAGCTTCAGATAATTCTATCCGGCTGTTTTGTCCTATAGATCATTCAAACAACACTCGTAGTATAAGCACTACGACTGTGACAACGAATGCAACAACAGAACTGATGACTAGTTATCAAGTTGATGGACTGGATACAAGTAACGAGTACACAATATATTTGAATAATTTTTCTCTTGTTTTTTTTTTCTCGATCAGCTATTACAAGACAGATGTCATCGCATTATTCATCAGTAATGACTAAGAATAGCAACAGATTCTGCTCTAAATATCCTTGTTACGACAATTTTTACTACTATGAAGCAGTGCAGTTCGATGTCTCAACAACTGCACATTACAAATTTGAGTTTAAGTCAGAAGCATCCATATGCTTTTATCTCTATCGTGATAGTTTCCATCCAGCTTATCGATATAATCATTTAGTGACAACAGACGGCTGTACCGGATTTTCAGATTTGCGCAAAGTGAAAATCATGCTATACACCATGATTAACTACATCCTAATAATACCAGTCCTGTATTCCCAAGATCCTGAGAAGATCTCAATTGATGCGACTGGTCCGAATCTGATCAAATTTACTGCATTACAAATACCAAGTAAAGTTTAAAGCAGAACTGTTCTGATTGTGTATATCTTCTTTGTTCTCAGTACATAATGAGTCGAACAACTATGCGTTTCAACAGTCAGTTTTAACACTGCAAAGCCCAATCTTTTGTGATGGGGGACCATGCGGGAATCCGATATGGAGAAACTACTATGCAATTTTTCAGATCAACGTCTCAATAACAGAATTTTATTGCTTCTCACTGAAATTATCGGACGCTTATTCGGTTTTTCTTTATCGTGACAGATTTCGCCCTTTATTTCCAGTCACTCATGACAGGGTAATCAAAAATGCTACGCTACTTCTGTAGATAGAGATTCTTTATTTAGGCACTTATCACTGACGACGACTGTTTGCTGTTAGAGAGTGCGCAGAAATATATACTGAACGTATATAGCATCGATGATACAAAATCTACGAAGTTTTTGGTTAATATCACCGGTCCTGGGCTCATCGATTTCTTCCCAATCGATATAACAGGTAAATCTTAATTCAAACTCATGTCCCATTCAGTATTATCAAAATCTTCATAGATAATTTGACTGAAACAATGCACCACAAGTACAGTATTCGTCAATGTTAACCAACAAGAGTCCATTCTTTTGCCAACGAGAACCATGTCCACAATCAGTCTATTATTATGAAACGATTCTAATGAATGTCTCTACAACTGATTATTATGCGATTTATTGCAACAGTACGATGAATCTTTTTGCTTACTTGTACAACTCTACGTTTGATCCTCAACTACCGGAAGATAATCTAATGGATGATGTATTTGCTTTCATTGACGCAGAGAACATGTTTACACCTTTGTTTAAGAAGTTGTTGTTATCATCAATGGATTATGTCATTCTAATCACTACTGAAGAATCCAAAACAACGGGATCTTTTACAATTTCTGTCATTAGTGATCATCCTGCAAATTTATTCAAAGTTCTTTAAAGATTCTTTGTTTTCAATTCCTGTTTTGTACAAGGAGAAGCTAAAATTACTCGAATGCTGTTCATTTCATTGTCAATAAATATCAAATCATCTCTGTCATCTTGATTCAAGTCAATCACATGTAACGATTGAAAACATGTTTTGTTCATCCTTCCATTGATGACATCTGTTTTGAAAGATAAATATTGTCGATCGAAAAGTCCGACATCCGTTCCCACAAAGATTGTTACAAGTCCATTGCAATGTAATATTGCTAAATCATCATTTCCATCGTTGTTGAAATTGATAACGGCAACTGACGTCGGATGCGTACCGGTTAAATACAATATTTGAGTAAATTGAAGATTTTCAGGAGTTGTCGGATAAGAAACAAGAACATGTAGAATGTTCGATTCAGGAAAAACATATGCTAAATCATCGATAGCATCACCATTGAACTTGCCTACAATTATCTTTGATGCATAACCAAACTCAGATGTTGTCAAAGTCGTACGATAAAGGAAATAAGATTCCGAAATGGAATCACGACTAAATCTATACATATCTATATCGCCATTCATCAACATTAACGCTACGTCCGCACCCTTCTCTTCGTTATTGAAATCACCGACATAGAATGAAATGTATAGATTGCTTATGTAGAAATCTTCTTTTGAGATCTTTACTTTTTGGTAGCCGTTAACATTCAGAAAATAAGTTATATCACCTTCGTTAGACTCTTTATCTTTGACGTGACTAACGATCACATCGATCCAACCATCCTGATCTAAATCACCCGTACCGATCGCGTTTGGTGACACTCCATGTTTCAATGAAGGTAAGATCTTTGGTGGTACAACAAATAGATTATCATTTTTCACTCCAAAATATATCACGATTTTCTTTGCTCCTGGCAAAGTGACAACTAAAAAGGGAGGCAAGTCATATTGATTCACACGATATATCACTTACCCAAGTCCAATAGCCGATCATTATTAAAATCTGCAACTAAGATCTCTTCTGGTCGAGATCCTTTACCTGTTGGAAAACTACCTTTCATCCCAAATGTTCCATTTCCAGTTCCCAACATGATGCTCAGTGTATCTGACTTCCTATTCGCCACAACTATATCAATAAATGAATCTTGATTGAAATCATCGATAGCAAAAGATATCGGATCAAGCTGAGTCGCATACATCTGGGATTCATATCTCAATGTCATATGACAAGTCTCTATGATATAAATAATAATCTGACAACTTCTTCGTTTCATTTCCGTGATTCTTACTCGACGATGCCGATGTCGATTCAACATCACGAGGATCACTAGTAGTAGTAGTTGAATAGACAGTTGACAGAAGAACAGCTTGTTTTTTCTTTCGATTTCCAACCAAAACGATCGATGCTGTCACGATTGCTAATATTGCAATGAAAATCAAACAAACCAACAAGAGCCGATCGCGGCGAATCCTCTCTCTAAAATCAAACAAACGATAGTTAATCGATTAAAAGGAATCACTCACGGTGTTCTTTGTTCTTCGATAAGATTCAAATCTAGTACTGGTGTCACCGATTCCTTCATCGATTTGTTGTATTTGTTCTCGTGCAGTTTCATTTGACTTCTCCTCCTTCTATGATCAACGATTTTATAGAATACCGTTGCAAAACATTTCATCAAGAAATGAAACCCATTGGTTAAACCACCAAAAGCGGAAACTAGCATTGTTGCCATATATATAACGTCATATTCAACAATCGCAGAATATTGACATACGTCGGGTGCGCATTCTTGATAATAATCAGCAAACGAAACGTGTTCCGTCCATTTCCAAACAAAGAATCCGTCAAGAAGCATTTCAATTGTCTGATTCAAACGTGTTGATGATGTAAGAATCTCGGCTATAACTGGTGTCACCTTATAAAATGCTGATTGCATCAAACTTACACATGTTTTGTTATAAAGACAACTTAAACTTGATTGAAGAAGAGAATCAAAAGGTAAACAACCAAGACGAAAGCCAACAAGAGTTTCATACAATGAACCATTTCTCGCTGAAAATGGTACTTGGGACAGTTTCGAACAATTCCAATGTGCGCCACATGAACATTGATTTTCATCAGTAAATGTTCGAGGTCGAGTTAACATTGGTATTTGTTGATTTTTCCCTATTGAGAACATCACGTTGAGATACTTGGCCGTAAATATCCAATTGTTGTAGTAAATAGTAGCTAATTGATTGCCATGATTCGTTATTTCAATCAGTTTAAATGCTTCGATGAATTCAGTAGATATCTTTGTTTTGAATTGTTTGATTAACAGTTTAATTCGAATAGGAAACTCAACTTCAGTAAGAACATATGCAGTGAAATAATCGGATTGGAAGAAGATTGTTAATGACATGTTTAACATATGTTGTGAAATTTGACAAAGTATGGCCAATGCTTGAAATTCTTGACGAAGTCGATGTGCGACGGTTTCCAATTCGATCATTTGCGAATTAGGAATAGCAGATTCAGTTATACTTTGAAACCACTGTTCGGATACAAATATACTCGAACAAATTTCATGATACTCAGGTTGAAGTCGAGTGATGATTTTCGAATATTTGATTGACATATTTGAACAAGGACAATGAAGTGTTAGAGAATGTTCAAGAAATAGTTGTTGATATGTTGCAAGTGACGGATATTCGATAACGATGGTTACCATTTCTTGTTTCAGTAATGTATAAGCAATTAGAAGAGAAAAGGCAGTAATCAATAGAATCAAATATATTCGAGTAGTACGACGATTTCGACGAATAATTCTTGGATCATTGTTAACAGGAATTGTCTTGAAAAGGCTTAATGTTGTTATCCATTTTTGACTATTGAGAAACAAATTAACAATACACTGTCTCCTTGTTCTTCGTGATTGTGACGTTCGACGAGTAGTCAAATACTTCCACAGTTTCATTACGAATTTCATAATCAATGGTAAAAATAAATATAGAACCACATTGATACCACCGAGAATTCCAATTGATGTTGTTACAATGTAGATGAAATTCACTCGATTTTGATAAAAATATTGACATGTCAATGCATGGCATTGATTGAAGTAGGATTGAAATGAACTGGAATTCTTCCACGATTGGACGAACAGATCATTGACTAATTCTTCTATTCGATCATGTCGACGTTCATCAGATGACAATAATGAAGAATTCAGTGTGGTAATATTAATCAATGGTTGCGATGGATCAATGAACTTTGTAATATGAGAGAGACATGTTTGGTTGTAGAAACATTCCAATGTGGATTTCAGAAGTGCTTGAAGAGGAAACCATGTTTGAAACATTCCATCAATAGGAAATGTCTGATTGATTTCTTTTAATTGTGTTTGTCGATGACATTCATATGATGCTTGAGAAAAGCATCGGCATGAATCAGAACTAGATTCCTCTTCTGATAGACATTTCTTTTTATCTGATCGTGTATATTGATATGGATGGATAGGGATTGGTTCGTCTTTGTCTTCGAGTATTGTTAGTGAGAAGAAAGAATTCATTGGTGTAATGAATTGATTAATTTCGTAGTTGGTTTTCAGCAATTGAATTGTACGTTGATATGAAACAGGAACTGTTCGTTTGAATTGTTCGATTAATAAATACGTTTGAGTTTGAAATGAATTCGGATGAAATAGTTCATTACTTACAAATGTTGTTCGATAGAATAAATTGAGTGAATCTATGATTGTTTCGTTCGCCATTTGACATAACGTTGAAAGGAGTTGAAAATGAAATTCTGATTGATAACGAATATCATCTGTTGTAAGACTTACTCGAGGCGATTTCACAAATTTCACTTTGATCCATTCAGAAGAAATGAAATGACTCGAACAGATTGGATGATATTCTGGTTGAATGTCAATGATAAGTTGTTGATCAAACGTTGTCTGACTACATGGGCAATGCAGTGAGCGTGGATATTCTTGATAAAGACGAAGGAAACTACGAGCGGATGGCGACGTAATTGTAACGTAAATAGTTTCTGATCTGAGGGATATGAAGGTTGGCACAATAATGATTGTTACGATCATACAAATAACATAGACTTGTGTTGTATAACGTTGCCGACGAAGAATAGTTGCGTCCGGTGACGGAGGAACACTGGTGAACAAATTCAATTCAATCCACTTTTGTTTCAACGTTTTCAAGAACTGTCGCATTCGATCATTTCTTTGTACAACTATTTGTATAATTGGAGCGACACGATTTTTCCTTTGCCGGATCCGTTTCCAAATTATTGGCCATAACGTCTGAACCAGAAATGAAGAGATAATTCTCAGCGCAGACGATAATCCACCAAACAAACTAATCAATGTTGTTAAGACAAATAAAAAATCATTTCGTTGAATAATCGTGTATTGACACGAGATCGGTGCACATTGATGAAAATAATCTTCGAACGATGTTTCATTCCACCAATTAGTAACAAACATTTGTCGAACCAATGATTCCACAGTGATGACATCGAAAAATGAAGAATTCAGAACTGAATATCTGTCAGATGATTGTGTTAGAATGTTCAAAAGTGTTTGATTGAATACAACTTCGAGTGTCGAATGAAGAAGAGCAGTTAACATATAACAACCTGTGTAGAAACCACGAATAACGACGCCTTTGTATGTTGCCAGGCCGAAACAAGTATTAGCAGATGAACTTGAACAAGTACAAGGTGAACGGTCTTTAAATGTGTATTTCACTCCATCATAAGGAATGTTCTCTCCGACCATTATCAGATGTTGATTCCTTGGTAGAACACTGGTTATTGAAGCGCCAGTCATGAGGAAACTTTGTGCGGTGATGTTCTGAATGAAATTCAACGTGCGTATGAATGTTTTCGGTGTTGAGTCAATGAAATTGTTGACAACAGAAGATATTTGCTGTTGTAGATCATCGGATGAGATGAGTTGAGTTTGAATAAAGTTTGTTTGAAGAAATACTTTGACATTCTCAGTCAGCGTATTCAGGGCCAGTTGGCACAATCTTTGAAGAGTTTGAAATTGAAAAACAGCAATACGATGAACATCTGTTGAACTTGACCGGTTTGTTGTTTTTTCATAGAGTTTATATAAATGTGCAATGAGTGCATCAGAGAGGAAATTATTTTGACATAATGGATGAAATGAAGGCTTCAGTCGAAGAAATTCTTCATATCGGATTGCGACTCTCGTGCAAGGGCATTGCAATGAAAAATGTTTTCGAAGAAGAGAATAATCGTTGAAAGTAGGCGATTGATGAACATAAGTGTGTGAATATGAAATAAATGTATAGTACAATCCAATCATAACAACGGAAACTATGAGAAGAAATAGGTAAAGACGAGTTGTTCGTTGTTCGTTTTTGATAATTGATTTATCTTGGTTTCCACTTTGGAAAAGATTCAAATGCGAAACACGAATTTTGAAAGATCGTCCAAAAGAATGAAGAGTGCTTTTCAATGACATATTTAGTTCACAAATGCCACCTTATGGAAATTGAAAGAATATGTATAGATGTTTGACAACGAGTAAAAGCACGTCATCTGATGATTTATCATGACAAGCGTGAGAATTCATTGACGTCAAAGATTTTATTAGAGCTGCAAATAAACGCAAGAAAAAAACAACTACAGGGCTAAATTTATATTCCGAATAGATCCTGAGATTTTGCAAAGATAGTTGTGTCCTCATCGTACACTAATAAATGTAGTCGGATGAATACTTTGATTTCGTTTCCATAAGATTTGACACCAATTGTATAGTTGTGGTCTTGGCACAACACCTAAAATGGAAAGAATTGCGAGTGATAAAATAGTTGTACACATAACATTAAAGTAAAAAAAGCGTCAAAAGTGGAAGAATACTGTGACGAAGAACAATGATATCACCTTGATTCAATTGTTATCGTTAGTACCGGTATGTAGTAGATAGTTACTGAAGCTAATGCCAGCTCCCGAAGATTTCTATATAATATTTGACAATAATAATAACCCTGAAATATATTGCAGATGACAATCAAATAAAAGAAGTGATAAAGAAAGAAAATCAATTAATCATTGGATTAGAACAACGCGTAATATGAATTGAAAGGTTTACAGTTTTTTTTCACATCTATACAGAACAATGCGACAAAAACTAGCTTGGAGAATGTGCGAATGGTAAAATGAAACATGAAGAACATAGACACATGCATAACACCACCAATCGCCGATAAACGACATGTTCGCATGTAGATCACCGTACAAGTTATAAACGTATCTGTTGAGTATCACAAGACTAGTGAGTGCAATCGAAATATATGTATTAAAAATGAGGAGGATTGATGTACTATTGTAAAGTTTTTGTCGATAAGTTATAATTAGTACAAGTATACCAAGTGAGATCAGAAATGCAATTAATCCACAAATTCATATGGAAATTTCCATTAAAAAATACCTTATATTTTCAAATATCCGATTCTCTCTCTCTACAGTTATCTGTCGAACGTGCTTTCTAGTTAGTGCTGTCCTGTTATTCAAAACTATCTTTTTCCTATAATGGACACAGTCTTTTCGGCCACCGCGCTGTTTAATCGATAAATGAAAAAAAAGTGAATAGTCGTGTATTCAACATTAGCTAGCAGAATGCTTATGTCAGCTAAAGAATTGCTAGATCGGTTCGATATTAGATGACCAATTAGATTTGAGTAATTTGAACCAACATTATGATGCTCAGAGCTCTTTACTATCACTGTTTGTACCTGTTCTTTAATCCTCAAGCATCATTCCAAGTTCCAATCTATCTATAATTATCGCCAAGAGTCTTCAACACCTACACATATAAAAAGTTCCTTCCTTATGGTATTGTACAATATGATTCTCTATGCGAGAGTCTCTACTCAACTCAGTTCGGTACTATTTCAGTACTTCATCCTACGCAAAAGTAACTTCCATCTTGTATCAATACTGCTTTTTCGAACAAAGAACAAAATCACGGAATTTTGAGTTTGCATAAAATTCTGAACGCATACTCTAAAGAAGCACCATTAGCGAATCGAATCAAAATGCAAATTCTGCATCGAGTTTTCACTTTAGAGCTATCCTAATAGGCGTATAATGTCTTGATAGACGGACAGATCAAAAAGAGATCAGCACTTTTATATTCTAAAAAAATTTTTAAAAACTTCGTCACTCTGGAACTGGCAGCATAATGTGAAGGATTTCAAATCCAGACGACATGTTCATAATTCCTGGTGTTATGGAACTCACCAGTTTAGGTAAGAAAATTCACGTCTGGAGCAAAATCGAATCTAATTATATTCTTGTGCTGCGAACACGGTGAAGAAAAGGGCTGGAAATTCTCACAAAAAGATTAATGCTCGTCCCTTTTAAGCGAAGCTAAATAGAAACAAGTAAGCGATTTTAAAAACTACAAGTCTCTGTCGAATCATACTTGGCTCCAAGGCAAAATTCGTAAAACCCTAGAAGAGTTAACTTATTAGATATAGATTTTATTTCATAGGAAAATTACACTGTGTAGTCATAAGTTAAAATTCATTGATAGATGTCACAGTTACATGCCGTAAGTTCTACATCTTGAAAAAGTAGACATGATGTAAAACATCGTCAACTTGAATGAATAGCTTGAATATAGATGAATATTAATAACTTTTTTATTGCACAAAATCACAACAGCAATGGACACATTAATTGTAGGAGGATCACAGATGAAAACAACACCAAACGACAATTTAAATCTACGTTTTACCATGCCATTCTCGCAATGATACTTCCAGGATATCGACGAACACAAAGCTTTCGAACTTCATCAATCACCAGCCAAACTATTCCAAAACCGATAGTAGGGGTCACATACTTTGCAGGTACAGGTGCTGTACCAAATATATCATTGAACCAGGTCGCTTGAGTCAGAAGTAAAACAAAACTAACTGATACTAGGATGGCAACTAATCCAAACCAGTTTCGATTTTGACCCCAAAATGGATTGTGCTGGAAAATGGATGCATATCTTGTTCGTGTGGCAAAGAAGTTAAAGATTTGGAATATGCACAGTGAACAATAATAGACTGATTGAGAAATATTGATCATCTGATCCAGCTGACGTGAATTGTAGCCTGCTGGATTACTGACACCGAAATTCTCGTAGGAAAACATAAGCGAATAGAACGATATACCGTTGTCAACCCAATAGTAACAAAAACAGAAGAATGCCGTGAAACACTCCAGATTACCAATGAGCATATAAGCATGAAAAAGTAGCTTCATATTCAGCAAGTGATCCTTCTTTCGGTTCGATGGTGGTCGTGTCAAAATCTCAGTTTCTGGCTTCTCAGAAGCCATGGCCAATGATATACTCACATCTAAATCAACGAATATGCAAAGACTCTCTTTTGAAGACAACAAGGATCAATCATACCATTGAGTACACAAAGAATTGTTGCTAAGAATGCCGAGAGTGATAGAGGAACACCAAACCACATGTTGAACATGATTGGCCAAAACTCTGACCAAGAACCTGGTGCATCAATAGAAACGCGTGACATTCATATCCTATCTCGACAAAACCATACCTGCAGGTAACAAGTAAATGACTACTTTCTTCAAGTTATCAGCAAGAAGTCGGCCTGTCTCGATAGCTGAGATGATCGATGAAAAGTGATTGTCGAGCAGAATCATGTCACTGGCTTCTTTCGACACACTTGTGCCCGTTTGCATGGCAATACCAAGATCAGCATATTTGAGTGATGGCGCATCGTTCGTTCCATCGCCAATCGCTGCTACGATTTCTCCTCGTCGTTGGAACTCCATAATGATGCGCAGCTTTTGTTCCGGTGACGTTCGAGCAAAGATCAGTTCTTGATGGGACAACACCCAGTTCCACATGAAATCATCCATATAAGTGATTTGTGAGCCAGTTACCTAACGCACATTCAATCAACATTAAATCTGAAGAAATCTCACTAATTTACCACGACTGCATATGGCATCTTCTCTTTCTCTTTCTGCTTGTAAAAGATTGGTGTCGGCTCAGTGAATTGTGCTTTGCATGACGAAAACCACTGTTTATACAACGATTCTTCTTTCATAAAGTCGTTTTTCCGACTGTGTTTCTCGATCGCTTTTGTTGCCTTGCTTCCGAAACGAAATGGTGTGATAACACCAATCATGTGCTCTTTCAATAAGGCTTCATTGCGATACAATCGGAACACCGAATGATTGTTGTCGTTCTCTTCGATTTGGAATGTATCGATGCCATTTCTCTTCGAGATGTCTTCTGAGAAGATGTTCACCTGTCGAGCAATAGCTGTTGCTGTACCTGGATGATCACCAGTGATTATAGCTATGCGAATGTGTGCTTGACGAATCTTGAGTATCGAGTCTGGCACATCGAATCGAGGTGAATCAAACAATGAAAAGAAACCAATAAAACAATAGCTATCTGCTGGAAATCCATTCAGATCTTGGTTGAACACAACCCCAGACCGTTGTCTCTCTTCATATTGCTGCATGAGTTGGTCATATCGCATCTGTGTCATCTTCTGTTGACTCATGGCAATAACACGATAACCATTTCTACCTACAAGGATTTCATCATAATATTTTCATGACTAGAATAAAACGGGTTTTACTTAACATTTCTTGTCGATGGAGGAACTTGTCTTTGATTTCAGGGGTGAGTGGTAACATTTGTCCGTCGTTGGTCTTGTACGATACGCAGCGATGAAGGATGATTTCTGGTGCTCCTTTCATTGTTAAGAGAATGATGTTTTTGTGTGCTTCGAGACGATTGGCAGTGATCATGAACTTGTTTGCTGAGTTGAACGGTAGAGTTCGGTGGCGTGGATTGAGACAGCGTATTTCATCAATCTGCATTTGATATTCGTAGACGCAGAGATTGTAGAGAGCGATGTCGACCGAATCGCCGACGACATGCATTTCTGCATTGATTTTTGTAATGCTTTGTTTATGCGGCGCGTCTTTGACGATTCGTATTTTTGCGTTGTTGCACAACGCAGCACCAAGAAGCAGATCATCAAACACTTCCACTCGTGTTGGATCTTCCACGCTCTCGACGACAACTGGTGATCTTTGAACGGCTGGAGATACCTTGGCTGTAGGATGAGGATGCTCAGGAAGGGATCCAACAGATAGTCGACGGAGCGTGTGTGATTTTCTCACATTGGTGGCTGACTTTCCTTCTTCATTTCCTATGATTATGTATTCGCAGCTGGTGTCCCAAAAAATCTCGCTGACCACCAATTTGTTTCTTGTCAATGTACCTGTTTTATCAGTAGTGATTACTGAGACAGAATTAAAACTTTCGACGATCTGTAAACTTTTGCCTAATATGCGTTGCTCAGTCATTCGTTTAGCCACTATTGCCAATACTATAATACGCAAAGTAAACGACGTGAATTGATTGCTCACTTTTTCTGTCACTTACCAAGAGTGATAGCTGATGGCAAACCGACTGGTAAGAAACTAACAATCATCCCAATGGAATTCAGAATATTTCCAGTAAAAGTGATAAAAATTGGATGATAATAGTTTAGCCAGCCTGACCAAGTGATCCACAGAACGATGATACTCAAGATGTCAGCCACAAGAACAAACACTACAAATCGATTCACCTCACGATGAAGATTAGTAGTTTCATCACTTGAACTATCTTGCGTTGTTGTTTTTGACATCTTGCCTAGTACAGTATTGTCACCAGTTGCAACCACGATAGCTTCCCCCATTCCTTGTTCTACAAACGATGAATAAAAGCCGATGTTAGTTGATTCCATCAGAGTTTGACTAGTGCAGTGCACTGTGACTGAGATTGGTTTCGTTTCGCCGGTGAGTTCTGCTGAATTGATCTAAACAAAACAAATGGAGAAGTGACTAATTCGATTCGATTCGTAGAATATGCACTTTACCTTGAGTCCTTCACAAGTGAGAAAGCGACAGTCAGCTTGCAGCACGTCACCCATGTGTATGAGAATGATGTCACCTGGAACGAGTTCGTTGACAGGAATCTGTTGTTCCACACCATCTCGGCGAACAGTAGCAGCAGTTGGTAGAAGTTTTGAAAAGGATGCAATGACCTTGATTGATTTGAGTTTTTGATAAACATTGAGAGACGCATTGCAGATGATGACTAGGAAAAGTACAATGCCAAGTCCTAGATTTGTAATCGATGGATTGGATCCACCGAGTGGTTGATAGGCAATGAAAGCAAGAATGCCACCAAACCAGAGAATGGAGTTGAAACCCATGAACAGTTGTTGAAATAATAGGCAAAAGTAATTTTGTGATTGTGGTGGAGTAATTTGATTGGTACCATAATGCAGTTGAGCATCATTCACAAAGGCAGCCGATAATCCGTAACGCTGATTGGAATGAAAACGTCGGAAAATAGTGTCGATTGAAACGGTGTGAACATCCTGATCAGGTCGAGACATGTCAGTGTTGATCCATAAATCAATGTTCGAATGTCTTCGTGCTGCCATATTAGCTGCGTGGTTCAATTATTACTCTTGAGAATCATGTTTGCTTTACAATCTAAAACCAATGAAGTAAACCAGCGAAAAGAGATATGCATCCGATGTAGTTACTTTTTTTTTAAAAAGACTTAAAATATGTTATACGACTTCATTTGATATTTCCTTATATAACTACCAATGTCTATCTCGTGCGTCATCGCACTTTTTTACTTGTCAAATGGAAGATATAACCTAGAGCAGAATTCATCTATATCTATGCCTAACCGAGGACATTCACATAACCAGATCTCATTTTAATGACGACCTCCACTGAACGATCCGTTTTCTCATTAAGAACAGTTTCTCATCGTTGGGGGCAGGCATGCCAAAGATACCACTTCTACTACTTCTAAAAAAACTGGAAGTATCATGTATTTCGAACCAATCGTAAACGAACAGAAACAGCACAGACTTTGTCTTGAGATCATCAACTAACTGATTAACAGCATCAGACGGGGTGATAGTGACTTCTGATAAAATAAAAATTTGTTTTCGTAGTAATAAAAAATTGAAATTTACTTGTATGAAAACAGCGGTTAATATTGAACTTCGAGTTTTATGTCCTTGAAGAATCTTCCATATCTGTTTGAAGTATATTTAGAAATAATTTTCTTATAAAAATGGAAAGCTGTTCAGCATGTAGTTGCGAGTGAAAGTCGTTTAATTATATTAAAACGGAAATGACAAGTTCCTCTAAGGATAAAGCATACCATAAGTTGAAATATGTGACTCATGTCTCAAAGTGAACTCGAAGGTAATTAAAAGTCTAAAGTTCTTTATCTTGAAATCTATTTATGTCGTTCGGTATATACGATACTTAATGTCTTTTTATCCAGTAAGGAGAAAGATCAATAACTTTTATGTGTTCGCAGAAAAAAAGATGATAAGGATAGATTATAATTTCAGCTTTGCGAGAAAAGAATAAACAAGACGTATCGTTGTCGATGACAACAAACAAGCACTGAATCAGCTTTTTGAAGTTGAATGATCTTGTTTTGAATTGCAACAGATAACAAGACCATTTTTCTGACTAGAGGACGTATCGGTGCTGATGAAGACTACATTTCTGCGTTGTTCTTTCTTTTAGATCTCACGTCACTTTAAAAAAAAACGTATATTTACATACTCATCCATTGGAAAAAAAGAAGAATATGAGAAATTTGTTAATGACAAATTTTCTTAAAAAGTATCAAGAGTTCAACGAGACTATAATCTATTTTATGAGGAGAACCATCAGCAAATGATATAACCATCATGCATACAACGTGTGTAAAAGAGTGTGCTATACGATTTTCTTTAACGACGAGTGAACAGATTGTATTCACCAACATGTAAAAACAATGAACAAAGGATGTTTGTGATATTCTTCAGTTTATTCATTCAAATAGAACAAAAATAATTTCTGAAAGGATTTGATTGTCTGTTCACACTCTCGTTGATTGTCAATTGGTCCCTCCGTTACTCCATCGACTATTTCATCCAACAGACCTTTATAGATCTCTTCACTCTACTCTCGCAATGGAAAACTCTCATTGTTATCGAGTAAGCACCAAGTTCATTTCACGGGGTTCCTTTTACATCTTAAATAAAATTACAATTAGACCAGAGATCATCTTCGAAAAACGGCGTAACGAGCCCAAACGATGAGTTTTTTCTCCAATTATGTTATTTTGTGAAAAAGAGTTATATTCAATTCTGTTATGGTTTTCGATTGACACGAGTCTATTTCCAACGAAATGAACAAGAGATCGTTTCAAAAAAGAAAGGTTGTACCTACTGATGATTTTCTTCCTCTTCTACTCTATGTTCTTGTTATGACATCGAAATAAAATACCGCAGACATCACACTTCCTCAATTAACTTTTACATCTAATTGATTGATTGTAATGATTTCAAAAGCACATTGCTAGTAAATGGTGAATTCAGATTAAGCTCTACTATATTTTGCATTTGGTATCTGTTCCATTATCTTTGTTTTCTCTTCCGCCTTGTGAATTGGCTTAATCGCTCGAGGCAAGTGTACAAAGTTCTCCTTTCATTTTATCAATAGAAATTAATCGATTCACGTTGCCATTTTTGCTCTTTTATGACCGTATAAATTACATAAAAACTCATCGTATGGTCGCTTTCCAACTACTTACTTCTCGATTGTCATTAAAAATATACGTGCACCCTGACAAAGTATAGAGTAAAAGAATGATTAACTCGACCGTCATACCGATTCCGGAGATTCCTATTCTTAACGACACTTCTTCATTTCATAAGCCATTAAACAATCGTCCGGTATCTCGACATTCTCTATCAATTGGCACACTTTCGTTTCGTAATATAAGATACACTATTAGTGATTCATTTATCCGCAACGTGCGTACATTACTTGGCGGTTCTTCTTTCCAATCTGAATCCCGAAAACAGATTCTGGATGATGTGTCTGGTATTTTTACATCAGGATTGAATGCCATTATGGGTGATTATTCGTTTTTTCTTCTTTATTCAATAAGATACATCATATTTGTTTACAGGGCCAACTGGATGTGGAAAATCTTCACTGATCGATGTTCTTGCCGGTCGAAAAGATCGGAAAGGCTTATCCGGCGAGATATTTCTTGATGGTTTGCCCATCACATCTTCGTTCAAATACATGGCTGGTTATGTTGTTCAAGACGATATTATATGTGGAACACTAACGATACGAGAGAATATCATGTTCGCCGCGAATACTCGTCTCGGAGCGGGGCTTTCATTCGAAGAACGCAAAAAGCGTGTTACACAAGTGATTGAACAGCTCGGACTCACATTACGTGCAGATACAAGAATAGGAACGGAATTGTCTCGTGGTGTGTCTGGCGGAGAACGAAAACGGACATGTATTGGGATGGAATTAGTCCTTAAACCAAAAGTCTTGTTTCTTGATGAACCAACCACAGGTTTGTATGACGTTGATGAGATTTTTCAAGTTTTCGTTTGTGGATTTAGGTCTTGATGCATCGACAGCACAAAGTGTCATCGAACTTTTGAGTAAATTATCCAAACATGGACGTAAGTTGTTGTCTTGTCGAATAGCAAAAGAAAGCTAATTCTATTACAGATACAATTGTACTTTCGATTCATCAACCACGCTATTCCATTTTCAATTCATTCGATAGAGTAGTTTTAATGTGCAAGGGAAAAATAGTTTATAACGACTCACCGCAAAACGTTTTGCCTCATTTTCTGCAGGTCGTTTACAAGCGTCAAGAACATGAAAATCCTGCTGATCTCACATTGGATATTCTTATTGACGCGAATCGGAACGATAAAATTTTTTACAAACTAGTCCAATATTACCATAGGACACCAATTTGTCAAAGAATACCTTCTCAGATTAATGAACAAATACGAGCGGCTGTTATAGCTTCCTCTTCTTCAAACGAGAAAAATGTTTTCAAACGGTCGTTTCGAAGAGAATTGTATTATCTATCGAAACGATCGTTGACCAATACAATTCGAAATCCATTGTTATTCCTATCCCAAATTGCCGTGGCAATATTTGTTGGCTTGTTAATTGGTCTCGTTTTTTTTAATATAACAAAGACCATCGATCCTGGTGTACCGAATCGATTGGGAGCGATATTCATGATTGTGTCCAGTCAAATCTTAGCGACAGTCACAGCGATTGAACCGTTGGTCAAAGAACGGGCATTGTTTATTCATGTAAGATTTGATTGCTTTGTCGAATGAAGTTGTTCTTTTGTAATCTTAGGAGATTGTGAGTGGATATTATCGAATTCCGACGTTTTTTCTGACGAAACTTACTTGTGATATGTTTCCGCTACGAATTATTCCATCAGTGGTGTTTTCCGTCATTGTCTATTTTCTCATTGGATTGCAATCCAGTGCAAGTCAATTCTTTATTTTTCTTCTAACTGTATTCATGTGCAGTATATTTGGATCAGCTATATGCTTCTTCTACTCTGCACTTCTACCAATATTTGGTAGGAAAACTGGATGAATGGAATACGAATAAATCTTTTTCTTTTGTTTTAGCTGTGGCATTGATTGTCGTCGTACTTGTTTTTGTTGTCATGATGGTATTTTCGGGTTTTATAGTCGATTTGAGTAGTCTATACAGTTGGATAGGCTGGATCAAATGGCTCAGTGCTTTTCGATATGCATCGAATATGTTGACGATCAATGAATTTCGTAATATAACTTTCTGTGTCGTAAATATGACGTCGATTTGTCCGTTGACTGGAACGGAAGTGTTAACAAGAAACGAAATCAAATATGAAACGTATTGGGATCGATGGCAAAATATTTTCGCATTGGCATTGATGTCTGTTTTCTTCTTTGTTTTAGCTTTTATTGAACTAATTCGAATGAAGAAGACAAAATAGAATATCAATGCTTGAGAATTACTATTTAATATTCGTTCTATGAAAGAAATATACTTGTTGGCAAGTAAAGTTTTGTCAACATCTTTTCAATTGATAATTATGTTGGAGAAAAAGTCTAAATAAAACGAATTCACATTTGATTGTAAGATTCAATTAGACGAAGAATTAACAAAATTTCAACACATGCTTCCGATTTCGATCCACAGCTAATAATCTAACTGAGCAAATTACACATCAGATCCCAAGAAATGAAAACCGGTATATTCATTTTTCGGAGTGGCCAGGGAAAATCTGTACAGTGTGCATCTCGCCAGTATGTCACGATAGTTATTGAGAAAAAAATTCTACCGACGTTCAAATAGTGCCAGATTGTCTTTAATCCAATAAGGACAAAGAAAAACACATTTGAAGGGCGTCAATTGTACTTGCGTGAGTGTTTTCGAAGAAGAAAATGATCTTGAATGGAAAATTTTATCTCATTTGCAATTGAAACCTACAGATTTCGATCGAAGGTTCGAGTTCCACTACCGACAAGAAGACTGACCTATAAAACTCAAATGCGTGGAAATATCAAATACTATTCATCAAATAAATAGCTTTTTCATGCATGAAAAATAGACGATAAAATATTATGATGAAACACGATTGCTCGGTTCACTTGGATTGTTAACTAGTCCGATCACGTGGGATTTGGCTTGAGAATACAAATATAACTGCCCCTGACGACACAGATTAAAATAATGAAAGCAAAACATTGAATTTAGTAACTTTTATCTATTTGAATCAATGAATTTACTCACGATTTAGTTAGAATAATAATATAGAGAGACGAACCATCTCAAATTCATACTTTTAGTGTGTCGATCATATGAGCCAATCGAATGGCACTGTAAAAAAGAGCATGTGACTGTAGTTTTGAAAATAGTTTTTTTCAGGTTTTGCTCTGATTGATACCTAAGAAGTTTATTCCTTCCAAAATCATCATCTGCCTAATGAGTATCGAACTCGAACGATATGCAACATGAAACTTTCACAACCTATGATATCTGTTTGTTGGTCAACACCTGCAAAACGTATTTTTCTCACTGTTAACTGTTCACTCACGCTCTCAAGAGTTTCAAGTTCTCTTTTTATTAGTTCTAGAACAATAATTACGAGTAGTATAGGTGAAATTATATGACTAATACAGAACAATACATTGAATTGGTAGCGCGTCAGGACTCTTTATATAGATATACATGACGTAGTTATTATAAGAAAGCAGAACGAAACAAGGAATGTATTCATGCATATCACAATTCGTATTTTCATTTTTTTCTCTCGTATATTCATGTCCAAATATTCGATATATATAAAACATAATTGAAAAACAAATTGTACCATCACATTCAAAATAAATATCATGACAGAGAGAAAACTTGTACGACGTCCCAAGAAAGCGATTCGGAAAGATATTTCAACTTTCAATGAAACACATCAAGATACCAATACACGCAAACAACAATATTCAACATTGGTTTCAAGTTATTACAGCTTAACAACAGATCTCTATGAGTTAACTTGGGGTCCAAGTTTCCATTGTGCGAATCGGTTTCGTGCGGAGACATTCGCTGAATCAATTCAACGACATGAATCTTATCTAGCACTACGCATGCAACTGAAACCAGGCGATAAAGTACTCGATATTGGTTGTGGTGTCGGAGGACCATTGAGACGTATTGCATACTTATCAGGTGCACATATTACCGGTGTGACGATTAGTGAATATCAAGTACAACGGGCTAGAGAGATTGGTAACAGAATATTCTCGACATCATTTGTTTTTTGAGAAAAAGACAATTGAAATTGTATTTTAGATGTGCCAGCGAATTGTGAATTTGTTCATGGTGATTTCATGAATTTGCCATTTGAAGACAATACTTTCGATCATGTTTATGCCATTGAATCTGTCTGTCATGCGCCAAATAAGGTACATTTTGAGATTTGTTTTCATACAATTACATTTAGTTTCTGTCGATCATGATTTAGGCGAAATGCTTGGCTGAAGTTTTTCGTGTCCTTAAACCTGGTGGTTCATTTGTTGGTTACGATGCTTGTGTTACCGACAAATATGATCGGCAGAATCCTGAACACGTTGAAATCATACGCTCTTTAGAAGCAAACTTTGCTTTGCCAGAACTCCGGCCTACTGCTGAATTCGCTTCAGATCTTGAATCTGTTGGATTTACTGTTGAAGAAAGTCGAATCATTCCCGATGGTGATGTTCCTGATTATCAACCATTTGACAAAGGTCCTTCGTTGCGCTCATGCAACTATCATCGTACAGGTCCTCTTGCTCGACGATTGGGACACTATATGATCTGGCTAACAGAGAAGATTCGTTTAGCTCCGAAAGGCAGCACTTTGATAAGTACGACGTGTCAGAAATCAGTGGCAGATTTCTTGCGCGCTCGTAAACTTGACATATTTACATCGTTGTACTTTTTCTTTGCTCGGAAATCTACATTTTAAAAAAAAAGTATCTACTAACGTTCGATGATTTTCTTTTAAAGATCTCTTTTGCCGTGATGGAATATGTTGCATATGAATGATCTTTAAAGTAACAATTTTGATGTATAATACTTCACTTAAATCAATACAAGAATTCTCTTTCGACGAGTTGCACTTGTTGAGGAGTATTAGCAAATTTTCATGATATTTTTCTGCTTACTTGATAAAAAAAACCAACCAGAAGATCGTCTATTCGATCGAAAAATGTACTATTCGGACGAAAATTTCTACCGATTGTTGTGAATTGTTCACATCTCAACTAAGACTGACAATCAACCACAGCTCTACTCGCATAAATATAGTCGGAACTGATTAAAGATGGCGCTAAAGAAACAGAAAATAGTCAGTGGTTGTAAACGAACAAATAATATCGTTTTTTGGAAAGAGTTTCATTCAATAATGATAAAAATATGATAATTTATTCTAAATAGTGTTATTATAAATAGATTTTCTGTCATTTCTAAGGTTTCTGTGTTGATGCTATAAGAGTTCGTTGTTGTTCGACGACTTCCATCAGCATATCCATTTCTTGTTTTTGTTTTTCAAGCGCTTCTTGTAATTGTTGAATAATTGCATCTTGAAGTTGTGTCTGTTGCTCCTGTTTACTCAAAATATCTTCCAACTGTTGAATGGAATTGTTCTTTCCTTCAATTTCTTCCTCTTGACTTTTGATCACTAATTTCAATTGAGTTATTTCACTTTGTATTTGTGATAAATCCGAAACATTCGAAACACCTGCTTGTTTGCGTTCGATCAACAGTTGAAGTTTTTTCTTATCTCCATATGTGACATCAAAACTTTTGTAATCATTTTCATCGAAACTGACTAAATCGGCACCGGAAACACGTTCAGCTCGTAGTTTTTCGGCTACTGTTCTCAAGTTCGGATCAAGTCGAGTTAAATATTCATACAATCGGTCGACTGATAATTGATCGAGAGTTTCAAGCGTTCGTGTAGCTTGTTTGGGTTGATTCATTGCTAAATTTGACATATATCCTACGAGGAAATCAAATCGAAAGAAAAACCTATCGAAATGACACTCCGATGAACTTACGTGATAGATATGAATCCTCCAGACGATTCATTTGATCTGAATATTGTTTTGTAATTGGTTCGGGATTAGCTGTTGAAGGTAATTCAATTCGTAACATTGTATGAGATGATAAATGTCCAAAACTTTGTGTTTTATTATCATAACAAGCTGTACAGAGATTATAATTCGAACAGACTTGACATTTATAACGTGCATTTATAAAATCGGTTGTGCTGCAACCATTACAATAAACATCTTCAAGAGAATTTTCCATTTTTTCCATCGTTTTTTCATACAATATCGACTTACTCGATTGTCTTGACATCATGTGAGTTGTATTAAAAGAAAGTATTGAATTGGATAGTTATTTTGATCGAATATACATTTTATAAAAATGACTAATAACACAGAACAGATTAAATGAATAAGAAAAATATTCTGAAGTGACACAAACACTCTCTTGTTGCAATTGAATACTTATTTTTCTATCCTTGACGTATGTAAAAGACACATTTGTCGTTAAAGAGAAAAAGCTTCAGAACAATATAGTTACCCTTTTTTTCTTTCTCCTCTACGAACACAAATAATATGATATATTTTTTTCCTTCATACAGAACAGAAAGAACAAGAGAAGGAGAAGGAGAGAAAGAAGATTGATGAATACATGTGAAGTGTGTTGCACTGTTTGATTAACTTTCAAGTAGAAAAATTCTTGAATGAGTAACATTTAACCTGCACGAATAATTTCGGAAATTTTTGATTTTTTTCTTTTCTAATTAAACTGATAATGCAGTTATTATTAATTATAATGAAGATAATATTGTTTTCATTTGACATTCGATATAATTTTATAAATAAATCTTTTCGTATAGTTAAATGAAACAAATAGATCGATTGATTCACATATTTAAATATTCTAAAACATAAAAATATGTGACTTGATTATATTTGATAGATTTTTATATGATTTAGAAAAGTTGTTATTGATAAAAAGATACAATTTTGTTCATTGAAAAGTGTTTGATCGAAGAAATAAATTGTCTTATTCAATGAAAAAGTGAAAAGAAAATGAAATATTTTATAAATTTGTCTTTTGATCTTCGTGTTTAATAATCTTTTTAATATCCGCTGATTGAACAATTCGAATGTGATTCTTTTTGAAATTTCTTAATTGAAATTTG